>JAQFVV010002271.1:0-30358 GCA_028023455.1 Epiperipatus broadwayi | reverse complement strand
GAATTTATTCGTAAGGCTGTTTTTAGATCGCGCTCTGATAGCTGAGGAATTTAATTAGTGCATTGACGTAATGGCGATCGACAATTCCTAGAAGTATTTGCTAATTACAAATGCTTCTAGATAAGAGACGTTACCTTATTGGTCGGTGCATTGATTGAGATCATTGCAGTTGTCAGAGAGTGAATAGAAGATGGTATAACATCTAGCAGGAATTAGAGGACAACTCCAGTAGAGAGCAGTCATGCAGTAGTGAGTAGCGAGCAGTATTGGAGAGACATCTGTTTAACATCAGCAAAGATATCTCGCGTCAGTGCTGGCGGTAAATGACTAGCACACCCAGTGAAAATGTAGTTCACGGGTGTAGCTGAAAGACACCGCAGCAGAGAAGAGCATTAGTTGCAAGAAGAGCATTAGTTGCAAGAAGAGCATTAGTTTCAAGAAGAGCATTAGTTGCAAGAAGAGCATTAGTTTCAAGAAGAGCATTAGTTTCAAGAAGAGCATTAGTTGCAGAGAAGGGCATTAGTTGTGGAGAGAAGCATTCATTGCAGAGCAAGGCATTCGTTGGAGAGCTTCGTTAAGAAAGAACAGCATGGGAATTGTATAACGTTATTTGCTGACCGCACAGTATGACTTGCAGTTATAACCTTGGCACAGTCGTAAGTGTGGATATTACAACATAAAGAAATAAAATTATATTTCAAAATTTTAAATTTTATATATATTTAAAAAATAGCAAAAAATAACAGCCACAATATTTATACATTGATTTCTTTTTCAGTCAATTGCAGTGATCTGTTTTACATTATTACACGGTTTCTGTATTCCTAAAAAACAAATGTTTTTGAATAAAATCTGAATTTAATTATCATATTCTCATTAAAAATAAATATTTCATGATTATTTAAAAAAAATATCATAAATATATAAATAGACTATTTATTTTCAAGATTTGAATATAAGATATGTTGAGTATTTTGAGAGTAAAAAATGTGCTAATCTTTGATTTTCTGCATTAGATCCTCTATAGAGCATTGATATCTAAATATTTTTTTAAAGATTAATAAACAATATTTGTTTTATTTCCAGTTTTATTGTTAAATGCCCGCAAAAGCAGCAAATGTTTACTGCATATTGTAGAAGAAAGCGATTTTAAGCCAAGTAATGGAAACCCGATTACCTATTGAAAGACTGCTTTTATTAAAGAAAAAACTAATTTTTAAACTCAAAGTAGCAAACTTCATAATAAGTTTAAACACTGACATTTTGATCACACCAGTCTTCCTGCACAAACAAAAAAAATGATTGCTATAATACTAGTCAGGAGACTACATGTGAAATTTATGAATTTCTTAATTTTTATTTGATATTTTTTTCAAAGAATGTGTCTGAGAGTTTTGAAAAAGTTGCTACAACATTCAGACAATACATAATGTTTTTAAATATAATGAAAAAATTCTATTTTTAAATCATACAAATATTTTTTATAATAAGTACTGTTTAACAACATTAAAATGCAATTCTTGTTTGATAAAAGGCAACTCAAAAGACAAACATATACACATAATTAAAGAAGTATATAAATACTTAAATATTTCATATACATTGAAAATAATCAAATATTAAATCACCGCACATGGTTAAGAAATCCAGTACCGCCCTCTGTGAACTAATATAATATATTTATATATAACGTATTTATATATTAGTTCATAGAGGACAGTACTGGATTTCTTAACCATGTGGGGTGATTTAATGTTTAATATTTGTATATTTATTTCAGTATAGCGTTATGCACTGTGATTATTTTCTATACATTTGTGTTAGGTAGTTTAAAGACTAAAATTACTAATGTTTAGTTAGTCTTTATATAATAATAGTAAAATATGTTTGTTTGTAGCAAAAGTTAAGATCGTTGCTTGCTAAAATTTCAAGTTCTTTGTTTGAATTAGTTCGTATTTCAATATTTAGGATCTAATACATTCATTTCAAAGTGGTATCATTTTGAGCTGTCTGTTTTGAAATACGAACTCTAATGTATTTATATATTAGTTCACAGAGGGCAGTACTGGATTATGGAGAGTAAAACTAGTTTAAATATATATAAAAGTAAACAGAACATTGGTTGTGAGTTAATTTATGATAATAGTAAGGAAAGTAGTTTATTGTCTAAGGATCGAACAGGATCTTTAGCAACAAGGGAATATACACGTAAAAGGAAAAATATGGGTGATTTAGTCTGTAAGTTGTGTAAAGAAGGCATAGAAAATATTAGGCATCTGTTACTTCAATGTAAATGTTTAGAAGCAGAAAGGGTACAAATAATGAAGTTATGGAAGGTTAAATATGAACAAAGTGATTATACAGAAAGTGAGTTATTGGTTTTTATGCTAGGTTTGGGAAAAAAATAAGGGGGATTTAGATATGAAGGTCATGGAGTTGACAAAGATTATGTTATGGAAATGGGATGGAGCAGATTATGGGAAAACTTAGGGTGGACAGTGGAATGGGAAGGTAAAGTAGCTAACAGGTTTCTCTGGGCATAACTGCTGAGAGATTCCTGACTCCATTTAAGGAGAAGTCACAGTACATCACATCACGTACATCACATGTGGGGTGATTTAATATATGTATATTTATTTCAGTACAGAGTTATGCACTGGGATTATTGAAAATAATGTATGTTTGTATACAATTAAATCCCTGTATTTGCTATATTTTTTGGTCCAAGATAGCCTAGCATGTGATTTGAATTAGTATTTGATATGGAAACTATAATTACACAATTTGTAGTTCAAAAGCTTACAATGATTTTTTTTAAAATTTTGAATAATATATTATTAAGACAATAAAGCCAATTATTCAAGGCTTTAATAGGTTTATAAATTTAGATGATAACAATCAATCCTTAAACTATCAATAATTTCAACCTTAAGAGTTGATTGTTATTATATATACATTGAACTGGGTAGGAGAAAGATCGCTCTGATTATATAAATCAGCAAAAAAAAGAATAATTCTTATTAAATCTCGATCTATTCCAGCTGCACTTTATTATCACAGCACACCTGCCTTTCAAGCAGAGAAGTTAAATTTAGAAGATGGATAAGACCAATGGCACCTATAATCAGACCAAGGCTATACAAAATATAACCTGTGACCACATTTCCAGGCTATAAAACTTCTCAGCTGCTATTTGTTTTGAGGTAAAACCTCAGGTGCCAGCTAATCATAAGTTATAATTTGCATGCCTGGATGACAGGTAAACAATTTAGCACTTGATTAATTCCTAACTAGCTCTTTTATTTATTTGTAGGAAAATAAACTATAGTAAACCACTTAATGCTTACACTTAACTAAAGACTGTCTATTAGTGGCATAATTATTGAAGAGAACTGACCAAACAACTAGCAAACAAACAATTTATTTTAAAACACTTCTAATTAAAACTTGATATTAAAGAATATAATAAAGAAAATTATAAATTCGTTTAAGCACACTTTTAGTAAAATACATGTTAATAAAGAATAATACAATTAAAACATTATAGGTCTGTATACGTACATATACCTGGAAATAAAAAATCACTACTCAAAGGAAAGCTTTGCACATATTAATTAAAATATATTATGAGAAGATTAAATATGCTTGCACATACTAGGGTTTATTGTATATGATAATTATGGGAGGCACTTAAAGATTTCTATGGCTATCAAAGTCTAACAAAGTCAAACACCATCAGTTCATGAATGGGAATAAGGAAATTCATAATTATCTAGGATTTTTGCTCTTTATACTTCTGAGAATGCAACTCCTCTCTTTCTTCTATTGTATTGGTCACCAACCAGTTGGATTTTTGAACTTCACTAATGATTTTGGTCATGGCTGACTTTCTGCACTTCTGAGATAGACATTCCTTGTCTGTTCAAATTATTAAGTAGGCATGACTTCTAGATGAAGGATTTCTGGTGTTCTGAAAAACCAGGACCGAAGATTAATTGCATACTCTGGTGATTGTCTAGCACTGCATGTTATTAAATGGTTCTTCAGTAAATGTGAAGCCACCTAATCACATTTTGGGGATGCTGATGGCTTTTTCCATCTTCTCTTTTCTGGAGTTCCACAGTAGTAATATGAGTACAATCTTAATCTTAATGATTGCTATGAATGAAGTTGAAAAATAATCAAGAATCAAGAATAATGATGAATGGATTTTTAGTCCTTTTATATGACTCCTCTTTATTGTCTTTCTATTTATAACTCCAATCTAGTTTAATTAATTTATAAATTTTATTAATTATATTCCCATTGTATTTTAATCTGCATACATGCATAAATTAATCTGGCCTTTAGATAAAATATCATCTTGAATTATTTTTCATTGTTTTTATTTACTGCAATTTATAGTTATTATTCCCTTTCTTGTGTTTATCAGCCAAGCAATCAAATGGATTTAAGTTTTAAACATGTTCCTTTCACATTTTAATTCTATTTTCATTTTTATACACACATTTTTTCTTTAAGTTTATAAAAAGATTGAACTCTATATTTTAACTTTTTACTTAGTTAAATCCCCCCTCCTCTCCTCCCTCTTTGACTAGCAAAACTTTATTATAACAAGATGACACAGCACTTTGTCTTTTAGCAATTTGCATTTCTTAATTTTAAAAAAAGCTATTTAAACATTTTCTAAATTATATTTCTATTTTTTAAAACTTTACTTATTTCTTTTGTGAATTTTAATCTGATTATTTAAGAATAAATGACTCCACAGTATTTTTATTTTTTAAAATCTTTTTTTAACATTCTTAAAAATAATTATTATATTTTCATACAAATTACGAAACATGTAGTGCTGTTCATTAGCAGTACAATATATATATTATAAATGAGAACCAATCAAATTAATTCACAATATCCCTGGTATGAGTTTCATACTATCCTAAATTATTAGCTTCGTGAATAAGTTACAGAACAGTTGTCTCTCATTAAACATATATTTTTCAGAATGACCTTTAATTATCAGGTGAAGAGAGGTTTAAAATACCAAAATCTTTCTGCCAGAAGCTATAAATCAACTTGCTATCTAAATGAAGAAATTGTAAACTTTTTAATATTAAACTTTGAATATCGTTGCAATCAAATGCACATACATGATGTATTAAATCTTTTAATGCAATATTATAACCAAATCTCTAAGAATGAATATGATTTTTGTCAACATTATAGCATTTAGATGGAATATTATACATCATGCTATTAGGAATATATGTGGTGGAAAAACACAGATATTTAGAAAAAACAATATTAAACCACTAAACATCACATGATCACCATCTCTTATACTAGCACATAATTGTTATTAAACAAGGCAAAATTCTCTCCATATAGTAGTGCCACCCTGTGCCAAATAAAATCTAGGTGCAGTGCTCTCAGATCCAAGGCTCCTCATTGATGAAGCCACAAGCCAGAAACTAGTCTGGGGATATTGGATGAGTAGGCATTAGATAGGGATTTTATACACTAAGCCTTCTGGAATCCATTAATTACTCTGTTTGGTACAGGTGGCACTACTATATGGAGTGAGTTTTGCCATGTTAGAAAACAATATTAATAGTAAATGTGATTCTCAAACTATGTTAAAACTTTTACTTGAGATGGGGTTGCTTTAAATATAGGCAATGCATTGTATAAGTTTTAAAGAAAAAAGTTCATGGATTATGGCCCATCTGACACTCCCAGTGTGTCACTTTCTTCAAACTCATAGGAAATAAACCATTTAATTGCTCTGCTATGAAAATAATACAAAAGATAATGAATTTATAGTATTTTGAATAATTTGATTTAACTGTGAAATAATTCCAATTTTTGTCTTTCCATAGTAATGCCCTTGAAGTTTATAAATAGGTTGATAATTTTTTTTTATAAAACTATTGTAAAACTTTAAAAGCTTTAGATTTCACAAGTGACAAAATTAGGAGGAAAATGGGCTTTATTAAATAGTTGGGAAATGTAGGAAATGATTGTATACATGTATATAACATTTTTTAAAAAAGATATAAAATATATATTTAATTATTATTATTTTTGGGAAAAAAAATTGTAAAAAAAATTTTTTTTTAAAAATTATAGGTATAAGTTTTTATTTATTTATTTGCATATTGTGAATTGTATGTATATGTAAGATGTGAAATATGTTAAATTTATTTATTTGATTATAGTATGTAATTATATGTTTTAAAAATTGCATTTTAATGTAAATAATGTCCAGTAGATGGCTATGTGAATTGTATTGTATAACGAGATCTTTAGCAGTAAGGGAATATACATATAAATGGAAAAATATGGGTGATTTAGTCTGCAAGTTGTGTAAGAAAGGGATAGAAAATATTAAGCATCTGTTAATTGAATGTAAGTAAATTCCTGAAAGCAGAAAGGATACAAATAATGAAGTTGTAGAAGAATAAATATGAACAAAGTGATTATATAGAAAGTGGCTTATTGGTTTTTATGCTGGGTTTGGGAAAAGTTAAGGGGGTTTTAGATCTAAAGGCCATGGAGTTGACAAAGATTATGTTGTGGAAATGGGATGGAGCGAGATGGAGAAGAATATGAGAAAACTAGGGTGGGGAATGGAAAGGGAAGTCAAAGTGGCTAAAAGATTTCTCTGGGCACAGTTGCTGAGAGATTGCTGACTCTGTATAAGGAAAAGTCACAGTGCATCACATCACATCATATCTTGAAACGGTCTCAATAGAGATGAAAGCCGGTTCGATAAATATTATAATATAATTATTAATAGTTGTTTATTTCAATCTTATTTTGATTATTTATTTATAATTTTCTCCGATTTGATAATCATGGATACAGTATATAGATTTAAAGGCTATATATTTATGACATTTTTATGATTACATTAAATAAAAATTAAGCTTTGAATTATTTTTACTCAAAAAACTTAAGTAATGTATATATTTGTTAATAAATACAAAATTATTATTGATTCAGATTTATGGGGAAATTAAAAATCCTAATTTAAAATATGTTTTTAAATTATTAAAACTTATTTAACCAATGTCAAATTTATTATTTCACAATGTATTCAAAAGATACATATCAAAATATCTATTGTTTACATCTACTAGTTCAATTGTATGGCAAAACAAAATATAGTAAAGTAATAATTAAAAACATTAAAATTTGTAAATTTATTCGAAAAAAATATAAGTTTTTGAGGTACATTGATATTTGAACGGCAACATAAGGGATATAGGAGGCCTTTTCATACCCATAATAAATGGGTAATGTCATGATGACATAAAATTGAAAGGAAATAACCCCTGTGAGTATATGTGACATAACCTGTTTTTCTTTATCAACGCAATCTTTTTTTTCTGTAATACTTTGACATTTTTATTTATTGTCCAGATTTCTTTTTGACAACAGCCATTCCGAATTATACACAATTGTATGTTTTCAATTTTTTTTTGGTTTAATTTGTTTATATATAAAAAAAGTACATTTATTAGCATTTCTGTTGAAAATCCCAGCATACTCTGCAATCACGTGCTACATTTTCGGAGGGAAATTTTTTAGTAGAGATCTCCATTTTCTCTGATAATATTAAATGCTTTGTTTCAAAGTGACAATTCCGGTTGTATATTGCACGATAAATATTGTATGGGGATACTTAATGCATTATTATAAATATTATTTACAAACCAAAATCATTTACTATTAACAATTTTTTTGTGTAATGGCATCATTTCATTAAGATCACAAATCACATTTTTTTTTTTGATTGGGAATGTCATTCTTAAAAGTTGTTAGAGTGAAAGTTATACATATAGTTAATGTTTTTTTATAAATATTATTTAAAAACCAAAATATTTATTGTTTGTTTATTGCATATTTAAACTAATAATTTTTTTGTGTAATGCCATCATTTCATTAATATTGCAAATCACATTACTATGTTTTTACTTTTAGTTATTTTTGGCCTAACACAGAGCATGTATTAGACCTACTACACCCTTTTCACATTCATATCAACCCCACTCCTTCCCAATAACATTGTAAATCTTGCCAAAATATCACATTACAGATCCATATACATGTTATTACAAAGTTATCAGTGGATTGATATGTATGTGAACTGGTGCAGAAAGTCTAATACATGTTCCATGTTGCAGCTCTAATATCAAAGTACTGTTTTTGATTATTTATCATTTTCTGATATGTAGTGGCCATTTTCTTATATTGTTGTAAGTCTTTCACAATCATAAATACCCATTTTGTCACATTAATCTAAATCAAAGTAAATTTCACCCTCTTTTTTTTTCAAAAATTAAAAATTTCAATTAAAATAGCTTAATATCACTTATGATCAGTGTAGATGGAATTTATAAAGTTTTCAAATAGTAAGATGAAAATTATTAATTTAATTATAAAGAAAATAAAACATTCTGAATGAAACTATTTCTGTTTATAAAAAAGATAACATGAAATAACAAAAAAAAAAAAAAAAAAATTAAAAAAAATATTGATGAAAAAAGAGAAAGTAAGTTTTATTATTTATTGCTGAGGAAATGTGAATACGCAAGCATGCCTGTTTTTATATAAGTAATATAATATATATACTATTTCATTGTTTTTTTATATATTGCTTTATTCTTTTTTTTTAAATATTTTTGGTGGTATTATTAATTTGTGTATATACTGTAATCTTTAAATTAAGTTATAGTTATGTGTGTATATAATTTTTAAAAAGCATCTGTGTTTTACATGTGTGCATGTTGAAAAGTAGGTATGGATGCAATATAATAAATAAAGCATTGCAATCAAATCATGAGACTTTTTTAAATACTTTATATTCTTTTGTGGGAAGCTTAAACAAAATATACAGATAATGTGGACCTATTGTACATTAAAATATACATTTTAAGAAACATCATATTTTATTTTTTATTTTAATGAAATGATTCTGCTTAAATTAAAGCTAATTTATTCTGAAATTTGAAAACGATTCTTTTTTAATGTTAAACAATTTTTTTTGTAGTTGATCTTTAAAAAGATTAAAAATAATTATAGAACTGTATGAAATTTAATGGATAGTACAAACAAAAACATGAATATATCAATAAATATGCTAGCCAACATAGCAAAAGAAAAAAAATGAAAGAGAAGAAAAATTAATTTATAAGTATTTACTTGAATTTTAAATGTATTACAAGAAAGCTAATTTTTTGAAATCTTAATTTTGCTTTAAAATTACTGTAACATATATAATTAAGTCAATGTTTGAACTATTTTAACATAGTTGTTCCCAAGATAATATCTTAAGACTATATCTATTTCCCTTTTATTAGAAAAATTTTCAATAGAAAGGATATATATTTTAATAGACTAATAATCAAATTTAAATAGTTAAAATGCTGAGATAATTGTAAATTTTAAATTGGTTCTGAAATAAATTGAAGATTTTATTACAAATTGAAGGAATTTGTGGAATACATTTATTTAAGTTTTTATTAATAAGAAAGTATTTGTAATTTCTAATTTATCATATAACTAAGAAAGTATTTTTAAAAAGAATTCATATTATATATATTTACTAAGGCTGTAACCTCAAGAATATGCTTGTAAAATGTGATATTAGGGACCTCTACAGGTCTTAACCACACGCTTACACTTTGGAAGAAAAGAGGGGAACTCCTTCTTTACTTCAACCTACTTTCTATTTAAATAGGTGAAGCTGAAGTGGTTAAATCTGAGAGCATGAAGCTATTCAATACTTCATTGATTAAGTCCACATTTTTTATTACATATTAATACTCACAAAATTTTTCGATTTACAATGAGTCAATGGAAAGATTTTATAGTTAGAAATCTATTATGATAATTTAAAGTTGTAATTATAAATTTATTTGGTTCTCATCTGATCCTTCGTGTCAGCCACAGGTGGCGCGATTTCTAGCTAAATTTCTAAAAATATGCCGTTTCCGCGGCCGCATCCAAGCCTTTAAGCATTCTTTCTAAAATAAATCCTAGAAAGATTGTTAACTCAAAGTTAAGTCTTGTTTCTACGCTAAAAGGTAGAGTGTTAACTCGGAGTTAAGTCTTCTTTCTACGATAAAATCTAGAAAGAGTGCTAACTCGGCTTAGTGGCTAACGGTGTGGCTTTTTCCGATGCTAAAAGCAGAGGAAAATGCCATAGTTGTTTGTGTCATGCACTATATTGTAATGCTGTGTTATGTGTTTTATGTAGCAATATTGTACGAGGGTGTGTTAATTTGATCATGTCAAAAGTATTTAAATTTTCATCGGGGCCTTTTTTAAGACGAATTGATGTACTGTTACCTTTTAACAATTTAAACAGTGTCATGATAGTTCCTCATAAAGCTATAAGCCTCCTAAATTCTCGATTAGGGTGGGGTAGCATAAAATTTTTAAACAATCACGCTTTGAGTCACGTTTTAGTGAGAAATTTTCCGAGACCAAGAAGATGGCTAATTCCAACAACAGAAAACTTGAAAAGATAGGAATTGCCAGACACAGAAGCCGGTGCTGGAATATTTCTACAGCAGAAAAAAAAAACATCCTGCTGCTGAAAGAAAAGATTGGATTGTGCGGCAAATATATGCAGATTTGAGGTCCAAAAACATCTTTCGACTTTCATTTGTAAGTCTCATTGTGGCCGACGGAAATGTTCACTTCGTAAAGGCAAGCTTGTTTGAGGGATTCCAAATGACCTTCATCAAATGTCAAAAATAAAAGAAGTAACTTCAATTTTTATTTAAATGTATATCCCTTCTCCCGATAATTGTTGTCATCGGCAATCAAATGTAAAATAAAAGAAGTAGCTCAAATTTTTATTTAAACATAACCCCAAAAACACCCTTTTTCTCCCAATAATTGTTGTCATCGGCAATCAGACAGTCAAATAAAAGGAATGTCAATTATTCTTTAATTGTGTAGAAAAAAACCCCTCCCACTAATTGTAGTCGGCAATCAAATGTAAACCAATCAAAGTAAGACCATAAATTATTAGTTAAACGTAACCCAAATTACTATTTGAACATACACTGAAAAAGACCTGCTCTTGTCAATCAAAATTAAAGAAACAACAACTATTATTGTCCCATTGTCAAACCAAATATTATTTGGGAAAACACAAATAATTTATAAACAAAAAAAAAAGAGTCATATCAGTTGTCAATCAAATGGTAACCCGTAAAAGTCACTTAAATTTTGATTTAAACATACACACAAACAAAAAATAAAATGCAAAACCCTTTCTCCCAATAATTGTTGTCGGAAATCAAATGTAAAAAATAAAAGTAACGTACAATTATTCTTTAATCGTACACAAAAGCACCCCTCCCACTAATTGTTGTCGCGATCAAATGTAAAGTACTAAAAGTAAGGTAAAGCAATTATTTTTAAAAGTAACCCAAATTACTATTTGAACATACACCAAAAAAGATCCGTTCTTGTCAATAAAAATGAAAGAAATAACAACTATTATTGTCCCATTGTCAAAAATATTAGGTTTTGGGGAAACCAAAACCATAATTTATAAACAGAAAAAAAAAAAAGAAAGTCAAATCGGTTGTAAATCAAATATAACCGATAAAAGTAACTTCAAATTTGATTTAAACGTACACAAAAAACAACCCTTTTCTCCCAATAATTGTTGTCGGCAATCAAATGTAAAATAAAAGGAAGGTAAATTAGTATTTAATCATCACCCAAAAACACCCACCCCTCTCACTAATTATTGTCAGCAATCAAATGGACACCACCACTAAAAGTAACGTAAACTACTATTCTTTAAACGGTTACACCCCTTCTCCCAATAATTGTTGTCTACAATCGTACACAAAAAACACCCCTTCTCCCAATAATTAGTGTCGGCAATAAAATGTAAAACAATCAAAGTAAGACCGTAACTTATTATTTAAACGTAACCCAAATTACTATTTGAACCTACACCAAAAAACACCCTCTTGTCAATAAAAAATTAAACAAACAACAACTATTATTGTCCCCTTGTCAAAAACATTTATTTGTAGAACCAAAACCATAATTTATAAATGAAAGGGAGTCAAATTGGTTGTCAATCAAATGTAAACCGATAAAAGTAACGGTTTTAATTTTTATTTAAACATACACACACACACACGAAAAAAAAAACACTTCTCCCAATAATTGTTGTCGGCAATCAAATGTAAACCTATAAAAGTAACGTAAATTATTATTTAAAGATCCATAAAAAAAAACCCCGTTCTCTCTTGAATTTTGTCAATCCAATTTTACAAAAACAGTAATACTATTTTTAAAAAAACACAAATTACTATTTGAACACACAACAAAAAAGACTCTCTTGTTAATAAAAATTAACAAAAAACAACTATTATTATCCCATCATCAAAAATATTATTTGGGGAAAATAATTCAGAAACGAAAGAAAGTAAACTTTGTAAACAAACAAACAAACAAAAAAAAAAAGTCAATATTAATAGAGAATCGCTAGCCCGGGAAAGTTATATTAATGTGTTTTTGGTTAGAAATCATGCCACCTGTGGCTTATTTAAATGCACATTGATTATGTAAGTAATATTTTCTAAGGCTGTAACCTCAAGAATGTGTGTGTAAAATGTGATATTAGGGACCTCTACAGGTCTTAACCACAAGCTTATGCTTTGGAAGAAAAGAGGGGAACCCCTTCTTTACTTCAACTTACTTTCTATTTAAATAGGTGAATTTATAAATACTTATTTTTTGATCACTATGGTTAAAAAAAAAGTTTAATAATATATTAATTAGTTTTAAATAGTTTTATACTGTTATTAAAATAAATTTATTATGACTTGATTTGCAAATATCAAACTTTCTATACTCACAACTTCATTACCTACCATTTCACAAAATTATGTTAATGATTATTATTAATCATTTAGTAAAATAAGAATTATTATTAGCCCAAATATACACATTAAATGTCTGTTAAAGATTAATATATGTTTTTTTTTTTAATTTGTACATAAACACATGATATAACACAATTTCATCTTTCTTTTCCATGCATATCTATTAAATATATACTTAAAACTCTCACTTCAACAAACTTTCTTGAAATATATAACATCTGAAAAAGTCAAAATGATCACCAAATCTGCATTTAATGCTGAACCAGAACCTATCAGTTGGTCAATATCAAATTTATGATTGTAAAAGGTTAAATCAAAGTATAATAATTTAGTACTGATAAACGATGAACAAATGTTAAATATATATATATTGTAACCTTCTCCTCTGATCATTGGACCATCAGGCCTACACATTTCTGGGTGCCATAATCCCCTATAACCTTCATCATCCCTAATCAATCAATTAAGCCACCACGTTGCATGGCATAATTCCAATTGTAACCCTCTCCTACATTGCTGTAATCATAAATAAATCAAACCGCACATTTTAGGTGCTATAATCTCCCCTGTAGCCTTTCCCACTAATCTAACTAGTCCAATTTACACGTTTGGAAACCATATTTTTCTTTATAACCTTCCTAGCTACAACTAATCTAAAATATATGCCTAAAATAAATGATAAACTAAAGATGATTTCTTTATTAGCTAAGCTCGCATAAAACTATAATCTTAGAGAAGATCACAAGGTGATTAATAATTTGCGGTCAAGCTAGCCTCAAAATCCACAAACAAGCAAACAAACAAAAAAATTATAAAATAAACTTCATATTTGTCAATCTAATAAATAAATAATAATTAGATCAATGGAATGAATATGAAATTAGAAGTATAAATTAGGCAATAAGTAAATGAGGATATAAATGATTAAATGAATGATGCAAATAAATAATAATTAAATAATAAAATAAAATGAGTCTGAGAATGAAGATGTGTAAGAGTTAATGGATGATTAAGATGAGAATGGAATAAGAGCTAATGAATGATGAGTGAATTAGGTTAATGAATTAGGATGAAAAAAGAGAATAAAGAAAGATTGAAATGACAGATGAGAGGAATGATGATGATGAAAGATGATGTAAATAACTGTAAATTTGATATTGAATTAAATGATAATAGGACAATTAAATAAAATACAGATTCTAAGCTTACTAAGACCAGAATATTCACCATAAAGTCAAAACCAACTATACATTTCAGACAAAAGGAGTAATAGATACTTTAAAGTTTGGTTGACCTTATATCTCATGGTGAATGTAACACAATTCCACTCTAATTACAATAATTTACTGGATACAAATTTACCCTAAATTCAAATCCTATCACAAATTTATATAACTTATCCTTCTCAGGGTTCACATAACTTAAAGGGTGATCTACAAGATACACTTGGGTCAGTGAGACAGATTTTACCACTACCCAAGCATAACACACACAAAATAGCTCTTAATACTGAATTGAATTACTAAACCATATTCAATAATTTTAAATAAATTCTATAAATTCCCTAGCTATGCTAAACTTTAAGTTTCAATAAGTAAGTGTAATTTTTCAATAGCTAAATGCAATAGCTTCCCAACTTTCTTTTTCCATTAATTAGAAACAAGGTGACCAGGACCAGTGAATGATAGATCTGTGGATTCAAATGAACTGATCAAACCAATATTAGGTTTTTAATCTTTTAGTATATCACTTAAACTAATATTCCTTAGGTTAGTATGTTTAATTATTAAGTTAGGATGCTAGATATACTCATAAATTATAGGGCTTAACACAATTATTCTGACATACCTACATATAGTGATTTTTACAATATTGATTGATGACAATTTCCCTATAATCACAGGATATGTCGATAGCAATAACAATAATAATGTGTGGGTGTGTTGATTAGCAATAAGAATACTGACAACTAAAGAAATTTTTAGCACAACAATATTTATTTACATTATGTACAAGTCTCTTTCAGACACATTACATGAAACAAGATAAATCCATTCCAAAATTAGGGATGGAAATTAATGATGTGGTAAGTAATGACCAACTAATATGACAAACATTTTAGATATGTTTCTTTATTATTCTATTGAGTAAACTAAGATAGTTAAACTTATTTGAGCTATCTTAGCATTGAAATTGCAAACAAAATGTATTAATATCCTTTGGATATATGCAACTTTTAAATGTAAAAAAAAAACCCTCTAAATTACAATTTATTATATCAAACTGTAGCTGTTTGAGTTATTAGAATATGATAAGGGCAATTATCACATTCCAATACAAGTAATAATTTATTATAAATTACTATATAAAAAATTTCATTGCATTGTTGTGGGGGCAAACATCATAAGTTAAATGCACACATGACACCAAAAACATTCACTATGTCCATAACTTAACCATTTATTAATTAACTGATCTTACTAATTCATCAGTAAATACCTACTTGTTGAAAACCAATCCACATTGTCCATGTACACACCTTGCTCTTTTATGTAGAAGTTCTACAAACACTAGTAAGTTTTGGTTGGTCTGTTTATAAACTGATGAAGATTACACAACATCAGAAAGACACCATTTCAATTAGACAACACTATAGCTATATCGGTGTCCCATAATCTGATTTTTATCTTATTCCTGCTATTCGATTTAAAAAACACTACACTTTATCATACACAGTGGAATATTAACTATATAACTTCTTGAGGGATCTAAATAAAGGAGGCTCTACAAAACAACATGATAGTTGCATATCAAGAAACAACATAATAGTTATATAAGAATATGGCCAATTCTGATACCTTTTCATAGGTACAAAAGTGTGGGCAGTGTCTCTTCATTGGAAAACAGAATTCAGACCATGGGATCATCCTTTTTTAAGGCTTAAGTATGCTCTAAGCACTAACTCTTAATCAGCCCCAACAATATCATCCTCTCATATTAGTCAACAATGGGGAATTTTCCATCATCCCATGTACAATATTAATTATTATTATTATATATAAGGCTCTTATATGTAGCCCAAACTCATCCTAAAATCTATCACAAGTTCTGATCAATACAATAGCAAGGTAAAACAACACTAATAATCTAAGTGGAAACATAAATATTCCATTGCACATTGCAGAAACTGTTAATGTTTTATAAACAGACCACCAATATCAGTAAAATAACCATTAATTATTTCAAAATAATAATTATACCTTTTATTATAGCAAGCCATGTACACGTAAACAAGGAGGATTAAACTAAATTTTGTATTTAAAGTGGACATTTTTGTTCATAAGCAAAATTAAGCAATAATAAAAAAAATGCTTATTAAATTATTTTATATAATAGAACAATGGTATCATTATGTGTATATTTTTGACCAGTTTGGTCTATTTTTTCCCCTCCTCAATATAATATTAACATCTGTTTTAGCAGTGAAAGAGAGAAACATTTCTCTTTCTTATCAGATAAATAATATTTAATATTATGCTTTCCCTTCATTTGGAAAATAATATAAATATGGATAATAAATGTATATAACTTTATACACAGCTACATCATTACTTAGTATATTCTATACCCTGATATATATATAAAAAAAACCTAATACCTGAATAACACATGAAAGAAAAAAATGCATTACAACATTATATATAGCAATTAACAAACTAAACAAACATTACATTTTCTACCATTGGACTTTATCGAAATTTGATTCGTTCTTATAAGTAAAACAACATGAAAATGGATATGATAAACAAACATTCCTAAGTAATATATATTTTGGTTATCCGGTTCAATATTAACATCTTCAGACAAAATTCAAACACTTCTCCAATGGCAATAGAAATCCTTTATCGGTTTGTGTACTAATGTAAGCATACTGAAGCAATGTTAAAACATTAATATCTATTGATTTGTCTATTTTTGTTTTTTTCCATCTGCGCGAAGATCTGTTATACTCTTAATAATCTGGGTGATTTTAAAACCATTTAAAATATTATTACGTTGCAAGTTATAAAATAAATAAATACTTCTTTCACTTCCCTTTTATCAGCAAATTAGGATGTTTTAAGTTATACTGAGAAGAATCTATTTAATTATAAATACAATCTAGGTGATTTTAATTAATATGTAACATATATTTTCCCAAATGTAGCACAATTATAATCAGTTTATTATGATCTTTGAAAATAAACTTTTAAATCGTTGATGGATTTTGTTTACTTTGTTTTTCCCATCCACAGTAATTGTCACAATCTTAAATAATCTGGATAATTTTAAACACTTAAAATATTATTACTTTATATGTTGTATAATCAAGAAAAAAAAATCAATAATTCTTTATTCACTATTATTGGCAATTTATTTCATATTTAAGAATGTTAAGCAGAATTTCTTTAATAGTAAGCAATTATTAATAATATATATACATGACTGCTTCCTGGGAAATATCAGAGCAGACGATTTCTCTTCCCAATGAAGTAAGAAATATTTTATGCACTTTTCTTTTCAAACTAATTACTTTATATGATTTAAAGTGAAATTTTAATTTCTTCATTATTTCTTGAAACTTTTCTTAAAAATGATTTCGAATATTTTCTTGAAATATCAATTTATACACAAACGGATTTTTCTGCTTAATGCTGAATTAATGGCAGCACGAAAATTAAAATACTTTAATCTTTTTTTTCTCTTCAGTCTAAATAACTTTTGTGTTATGATTACTTCTGATAATTGATTAAAATAAAAAAAACAAAAATAATTGCTTACGTTTTCTGGTATTATTTTTCGTTCCAAATAGTACATGTTTAGGCAAATACTTATCCAAATAGCGGTCATTCCAGTTTTTCCTTCAGTAGGCAAAGCTAAGAATCTAAGATCGATGAAAAGTTGTGTAGAGATTTCACAGGGTTAGTAAGTTTACTCCATACTATTCAAATCCATATAACTATGAAATTTTGTCCCAATTAATTTTAAAAAATTATTATTTTCTAGATTATTTCTTCTTGTTCCCTTTACATTTCTTAGAGTAGTCCCTCTCCCCCTACAAACTTTTATATTATATACTTTGTATTACATGGCAGGATTGGTTCTAAATGAGTCAATCACTGTAAAATGTGAATAAATTAATAGTGTTATCCCTCTAGTGAGAATCATCTAGCAGTACTGATGCATTTCAATTTACATTAAAATATAGTATATTTAAAGATTGTTTATAAAAATTTTTTTAGAAGACTTATAAATTGATTTTGCTGTTTATTTTTAATTATTGTTTAACAATACCAATACAATAAAGTGTTAAATATTTTTATGCTTCCCAATTATATTGTAATACTATTAAAACAACATTTGAAATAGCTGCCACTGGAACCTGTGATAAAATGTTTATGGAATTTATATCCACTCTATCAGACTTTCCAGTGTCTCACATACAGTCAAGATCATCATCACTTCTTAAGATATTTCTTAGTGAGCTTTTGCTTAGTGGGAAAATTATAATCCACAAGCATTTCACTCTATAACTAGTCTCTACACATTGATGTTTCATATCATAAATTATTACCAATTAAAATTTAAAATTTTACATATTTATCCACTGGATAAAACCTACTATCTTTGAGCCAAAACATATGGTGGTTACATATATATATATATATATATATATATATATATATATATATATATATATATATATATATATATATATATATATATATATATATATGGAGATTATGATTTGAGTCTATTGATCAGTGCTGGTTTAGCATTAAATGCATCTCTTGGAGGTTATTTGTGTTTTTCAAATGTATTATTCATATGTTTAAAGAAAAGGTAGAAGATTTAAGTATACCTTAAAAATAAATTTAATATATAGAAAGTATTTATTAATATATATTCAAAGTTGTATTTGTTAAAATTAATATGTATTTAATTCTCAATAGTATATATGTGCTTTAAAATACAGGAGGTTTATAAAAAAAGGGATGACATGTATATAAAGATTACTTAATCCAGAAAAGCATCTAATATAAAGTCATTTAAACTGAAAATATCAAGTTAAATATATTTCACTTTTATTTTCTTTGAACTAACTAAGAATTGAATAAAACCATCAGATAACTGTTTCATTGATCAATTTAGTTGTTTGCTACAAGTGAGGTCAATTTTTTAAATGTAGAAACTGCTAACATTTTTTTTGTAAACATGTATAAATACTTGACTGTAAATGTTTATTTCTCTTTTCTTTAAATAATTCTAAGCTTACGGTTTATACACAATTAATAAAGCTGTATAACAATAAATAAGCTGAGCGCTTTTGGGAATTCTATGTTCCCTTATTCATAGCTCTTTTTACTAATACTTAGTAGATATCACAATAATGTATGCAAATTTATGTAATACTATTTAAAACAGCCCACTTTTTAGAGATTGTAAAGTAGGTGACTCTTCTATTGATTGCTTTAGGATCTTCTGCAATGAAACAAGCCTCTTTCACTTTGCACTTTGCATTGTTGTGCTCAATGTCAATTATCTCAGCTGATGTCAGCTGGAAGATGTGACCAGTGACTCTCTCATGCTATACAAATACTGAGTTTCCTTTGGCCTTTATAAACACACTATAATCGAATATTATGAAAAAATAACAATTGAAGTTGAAAAGTTTTATAATTCACTAAGCATGCTTTCAAGAGATTAGTGCCAGAATTATAGTAGTTTTTAAGATTTAGAAGCTAGAACTATGACTATAAATATGGATTTAGTTTGATATGTAAATGAGGATTAATATGTAAATGTGGCATTTAAATATTCCATTTTCTCAATAATGAAATACATAAATCCTTTCTGTTGATAGAATGTGGATCTTTTGTGATTGCCCAAGCCTCATTATATTTTCTTTTTCTGTCATGTCTAATGAACTCATGATAGAGATTGATTTGTATTCATTATTCTGTTTGGCCCTGTTGTATAAGTATGTATGCTGGGTAATTTTCATGGATCTATCTGCTTGAGATTTACCATAATATGCAAATTTACAGGATTGTGCACTGCATGTGATTTTATAGATGACTTGAGAAGCATTCTCAGCTGGTATTTTGTACTTTGGGTCATTACTTGTACAACAGTGCCAAACAGAATAACGAATACAAATCAATCTTTCTCAATCATGATCTTACTATGGGCCATACTCTCACTGAATTTGTGCCAAAAAAGACGATCAGAAAAAGAAAATGTAAAGAGACTTGGGCAATTGCAAAGGATCCACACCCTATCAATAGAAAGGATTCATGCATTCCATTGTCAAAAAATGAAATATTTAAATATCACATTTACATATTAAGCCTCATTTACATATCAAACTACATCCATATATATAGGCATATTTCTAACTGCTAAACTTTAAATAGCAATATTATTTTGGCAGTAATCTGCTGAAAGCATGCTTAGTGCATTATAAAACTTCTGAACTTCAATTGTTACCTTTTTATATACTTGATTTTAACAAGTTTATGAGAATTACTTGATTGACTAAAAAAATTAAAAAAATTGGCATCAATTGGTGGTTTATTGCTTAGGAATTTATAAGAAATTTGAGCACTGGAAGTGACAGCTGGGTGCAATTCATAGGCTTCAAGCTACAAAGTCTGCCATTGGACCATTGCATCAACCATACAGACCACTCAAATGATTCATTAGCTATAACATATAAAACATTTCTACATTTCCTAAGTTTCACCTTCCATAAATTATAAAACTTTTCAGGTACTTCATTTGAGGTAAAACATGTATAACTGGGCATATATATTTAATAAAGCAAAAAAAAGGTGCTGGTAGGAGTAATTCTTTTCACTCTACTTCAGCGCCATCTATTGTAAACTGAATAATCATTAGACAACATATGATAATGATATTACTTCTATATTTAATGTTATCCTATTTATATTCCTACATTAGTTTCTGCATTATAGATGTCATAAATAAGGAGTTTGGATGCATCTGCTATCTAGTATTCATCTTTTTTCTTTTCTTACTATCAAACGAATAATCTGACATTTAAAATACTTGATGTTTTCATTGTAAACCAACTTGATTATATAATTATATAGGGTGACAATCCAATAAATAAATATTTAGTGTTTTCTTCCAATCTTACTATGCTTATGCCATCCAATATTTCTAGTAATTAATGGATCATGTGACACCTTATTGGCTACTTTAGGGTTCTATGTTTTTATTAATTATAGGCATTTCTGCAATATTATTCAGTCTTGGTGAATGCAATGATTGTTAAATTATAAAGTAACATTCAGGATATTTTATTCTTAATATAACATTAATTATGCTATTTATTATCTACTATTTTGCATTTGAATTAACTTAATTAACTACCATCCATATGCAGTAGTAAAGTTGTAGATTCAAGGACTAAAAATTCTAATTCAATTATTCATTTGAGAAAAACACTAATAAAAAATTCAATTTAATCAAATAAATAAAATTGTTGTACTAATACGGCCATTTGTATATTCATTGTCATGTGACTTCCTCATTGCTTAAAACTGTGATTTTTATTATTATTTACCATGCCTTGCTGTGCTTTGGTGCAGTAATAATAAAGTTCAAGATTCATGGATTGTAACCCAAGTCTGTGACTTCAAGTGCTTAAACTTATAATGCAATCAGAATAAGAAACCATTCTAATTATTTGCTAACATAATATTTTTAGATTTTTATTTTGACTTTATTTAATTTATTTTTTCTCCATTATAATTAGTCAACTGTTAAAAAAATTATAAATTGAATAATGCAAAATAATATACTTTAATAGTATGGTTTGTTTATTTTTAAATATAATTATTTTTAACATACAAAGGAGTTTGTTATTAATTGAAAGGAGACTTTGATTCCTCTTGGAGGCTTTAAAGAAACTGAGCAGGGCAAATTTCTAATGTCCGCTCCATACATTCTTGTCATTGCAGCTGTTATTACTATGTGATTATTCATATAGTATATAAACATGGAAGGGATGCTCACCACTATTCGTTAGCCAGTGTGGTGAATTTATTGGAATTTTATCTCTTGAGTTTAATATCAAGAAGCACCATAGTCTTTTTTCTCAGTTGCCTCATAAGACAAAATGAATGTGTGTGTAAATTAAACTTTTTTTTTCTAATGCATATATACAATTATGACAGACAAAAATAAATCATGGCCCTTATTCCCCAGAGGCTGTAAAGTCACCAGCCAAGGCAGAAATTGGTGGCAAAGGTAGAGAGTGCTAAGAATCCCTTTATTGTAGACCCAGGCTACTATTTAATGATGACTTTTTATTTAGGTATTTACAACTGCAGCTCACTTTCAAGTGAAGGAAGATTGCAAAAGAGTTAGAAGAAGAACTGTCTTATATTAAATGAGATATTATTGGACATTATGGAGTTAGGAGAAAAGTTTGAGGAGACAATTGATTTAAAAAGTGGACATGTACTCTACTACAAAGGCACAAATATTGGAAATACAAGTGGAGTAGGATTCATTATAAATAAAAAGTGGAAGAAGAATATTGTGGAGATTGATGGTGTATGGGACAGATTTGCAAGATTAGTTATTCAACTTAACAGCAGATACTAAATGCAGATAATTCAGGTTTATACTCCAACAAGTTATCATTATGATGAAGTAGTAGAAGGTTTTTATATGGATATACAAAAGGCTTTTGATCAAACTAAGCATTTTAACATTGTTAGGGAAGATTTTAATGCTAGTATTGGTAAACAAATAAAAGATGAAAGTGCTGTAGTTAAATTTGGTTATGGCAGAAGAAACTAGAGAGGATATAGATTTGTGGAGTTTGCAGAAAAATAAAAACTTTATATTATGAATTATTTTTTTTTTTTTGAGAAAAATGTTAAAAGGAAATGAACACGGAAGCATATAAGTGAAGGTAAAGCAGAACTGGATTATATTTGACTAATAGAAAATATATATTTCAAGATTGTAATGTCCTTAATAAATTCAACTCAGGAAGTTATCATCGATTAGTAAGATTTTTTTTTTAAGATACATGTTAACGCAAAATTAGACAAAAATTATTTAAAAAAAACAATATTTATAGTTAATATTCCTAATCTTCAGAAACATTTTAATGAATTTAAATTAAAACTTGCAAATCGTTTTTAAATATTAGTAGATTTTAAACATGATTCAGATTTGAATGAAATTAATAGGAAAATACACTCTTAAAAACGGCACCAAAGATAGCTGATAGAAAAAAAGCAGCAATTGACAAATTTTTTACTGAGACTGGATAATTTATGAGGAGAAGAAGGAATATAAAAATATATAAAAATGATACATTAATAAAAAGGATTGACTATCTCAAATTTTGTAAAATGGTGTGAAAAAGAAATTATAATGTTGTAAGAAAGTATAATTGTGAACTAGCAAGGAGAGCTGTAGAAGAGAATTTAAGTCTCAATGGTCTAAAACAACGTTTTGATAATTGTAGGAAACTTATAACTGCAATAAGGAAAAAAATGAAATTATTACTAAAAAAAGAGATGGCATCATCAAATAAATAGAAGAGTTCTATCAAGAATTATATAGTAATAAAGAACAAGTACCTTCTTCATCTTCTGAATTTCTCAGGATTTTAAATAAAGAAGCCAGACATGCAATTAAATTTATAAAGAAGGGAAAAGCTCCAGGTAATGATGAAATTATAATCAATATATTAAAAGAAGCAGGTGAATGAATAGACTTTTTTTTGGCAAAGTTATATACCAAATGTCTAAATGATAAAGATGTACCAGATGATTGGAAGAATGCAGTATTAATATTTAAAAAAGGTGATAAAGAAGATATTAGAAATTTCAGATCTATCAGTATTTCATCAGTTTTATATAAAATTTTTATTAAGGTAATTACAATTCATCTGAAGAGAACATTGGGCTTCAACCAACCACAAGAACATGCTGGATTTAAAAGTGGGTTTAATATAGTTGATCATATCCAAGTAATGAGGGCAGTTATAGAAAGGTCTAATAAATATAAGTTGCCATTATACTTTGGATTTGTAGATTATGGAAAGGCACTTGATTCTATGGATTTCTTCAGTGATTAAAGCATGGGTCATCAAGGTATAGACCAGGACATTGTCATATTCTGAAGAATATTTATAAAAATTCAACTGAAACAATTAGATTTTATAATGATACTAGGAAAGTCAACATTGAGAAGTGTGTAAGACAGAGTAACTTCATATCTCCAAAACTTTTTACAGCAGTGCTGCAAGAAGTATTTTGTGGATTAAAATGAAAAGCTAAAGGAGTAAAAGTAATTGGAGATTATTTAAGTTATTTAGATTTTGCAGATGGTGTAGTTCTTTGTTGCAAATAATACTTCAGAGGTTCAGGAAATGTTGCAGGAGTTATCAGATGAAAGTAAAAAAGTAGAACTAAGGCTAAATGTTTAAAAGACTAAATTAACATTTAATGAATTTTTTCAAAAGTTGAAAATAAAGATTGATTATGATAAGTTAGAAGAAGTTAACTTTAAATACCTTGGTCAGATAATTACTACATATGAAAATATAATGGATGAAATTAATCATAGAATTAAACTTGTTTGGAGTGTTTTTGATTGAAATAACTTAATATTAAAAGAAAATATACCTATGTGTTTAAAAAAGAAGGTTTTTAATAAGTATGTTTCATATTTCTTACTTATGGATTTGAGACTTAGACACTAAATAGAAGAGCAATATAAAGACTTCAGAAATGCCTATTAGGAGTAATTTTAAGAGATCAAAGGGTAAGAAAACAAAACAAGTGTTACTGACTTCATTGGAAGAATTAAAAGATTAAAGTGTAGTTGGATTAGACATATTGCTAAAAGAATGATATTAGATGGCCAATTGAAATCTTAAACTGGATTCCAAGAAATTGTAAAAGACCCATAAAGAGATCACATGTGAGATGGATGGATGAAATAAGAAAAGCTCCAAGGGCTTTGTAGAGAAGAGAGACCAGAGATCAGAGAAGATGGATTAAATTTGGAGAGACCTTCATTCTGCAGTGGATTGATAATGATTAATGACAATGATGTGCGACATTAGTGTTACACTACAAATAAGTGAATTATAAATAGAAACATTAATGTTTGTATTTGAATAAAAATGTGCACTGTCATCTCACCATATACGTAAGATTTGGTTCCAAATTGTGGCATAAATACATACATTTTTTTTGGGTTATAGTAGATCTTATACAGAGTATAATGTGCTTATATAGATAAAATTAAAGAGAATTTTGGAATATATCATGTGTCAGTTCTCCAGTTTAAGAAATTCTTATCATCCACAGTCAAATAATCTTGTTTAAAATCTTTAAAATATTTCCTCCATAGACCCAGAAATTCTTTTCACAGAAATAGGCTGCTGATATTTCAATAAACTTCATTCATCCTTCTCAAAGCTTTGGCATTCTGAAGAACTGTTGTGTCTCAACTATTATCAGGATTATGTGAGGATTAATCTTTTCATTAAATTATCAGATAGTTGCCAAGTCATGATTGGAGAAAAGTTAGTTAAAGTTTTTACATTTTCTTTTATGTCTCCCAACTACGATTGAACAATTATCAGATAAATATGTAATGAAGAATTAATTTGCATACAACCTTATTTTTTTTATCAACAGTCTATTAGCAATTTTTTTCCAATCTTACTACATTTATGCCATCTAGTTTAAGTTTCAATAATCAATAAATGCCAGATGGTACTGCTTAATAAGCCCTATGTCATAATATTGTAAGAAATTGATAATAAATTGATAATAGATAGCAAAATGTAAAAGCAAGAATCATATGACATTTTGTCACGTGATGTCTTATTGGTTTAATTTCATTTTTACTTGAGACCCAGCAATTCTTCAAGAAACCAAGGATGAATAAGATTTCATCAAAATGTTGGCACTACTTCTGCAGAGAGAACTTCTGTGACTGTTGATGAGATGTTTTAAAGACTTTAGGCAGATTGCTTTACTTGATGATCATAAGAACATATAAATGTGAATGAATGTTACACAATATGTTCCAAAAATATCCTTACTTTCATCTGTTAAATATGAAAATGCTTATTATATAATATGTACTATAGTTATATATACTTACTACATATATATCATGAAGTAAAAAATTTAAGATCTAGAAAATTAAAATTAACTTTTTATTAATTTCTAATTCTTTATTTAATACTTTCTGGATCATGATAACTTAAACTGCAGATAAGAAAATCAGAATATTGTGGATTATTGCAGATTTAAATCTATAATTTTGAATCCATTCAGTACTTCATTAAACAAAATGATACCATGGCTGATGGAATGTTGTTAGGATGACCCTTAACATTCTGAACCAATTTAGACAAACATTCACTGTAATGAAAGACATGCTAAGTCTCAGATCAGATGAGACTAGCCTACTGGCATCCTAGATCATGACATTTTTTTTTAATTTAACACCTTACAAGTGGTTAGATACAAATCTGGTTAATGGGTACTAATTATATTCTTAGTATTCAATTACTAGTAGCAGACCCAATGTCTCATAAATTAGATCATTAGACACATGAAAGGTTATATAATATGAAAATATTCAAATCAATTCCTGTATATATATTTTCAAATTTTATTTTTATCTCTGTGCATATTTCACCTTATCTCAGTCATATCATAACCATCCTTAAATCAAAAATTAGACCAAATTCTCTCACTCTGGATGCATTTTTGAATCACCCCTTTCATTTTTTTTTCAAGTGAGTAAGACATATATATATATATATATAAAATACAAGGAATAAATCCTTTATGTTGCTTATTCAAATTAAAAATAAATCATAGATATAATAAAATATCTTTACTAACAACAAAATGATATATAACAATAGCTGTAATATAGTCATATAATCATCACAAATAAAACATATAAAAGCTCTTTTCAGCAAATTTTAAATTATTGCCCTTTTCAATATGGCTTAATTACAAAAATAACCTATATTGCATACATAGTGACATCTATCAACTCTATATAAAATTAACACAAGCCTATAATTATACTTAAATATAACAACACATATTATATAACCCTCCATTCATTTTTCATTATCCAATTATTAGTTAAATTAATTGATGTTTTATAAATGTTCATACAATTATTTTTGTTATAATTAATGTAATTGGTTTCATATATTTTCCTTCTATTAATTTCTTTAATATAATTTAATGGACTTACATTCTTAACACAATCTATTCTATGTCTATATTTTAAGTAGTGAACATATAATGCAGATCTGTCATCTCTTCTATTAATAGCATTATTATGTTCTTTAACCCTTTCTTTTAATTGTTTTGCTGTATATCCATAATAAACCATACTGCAAACCCCACAAGTAATTTTATATACTATACCCTTTTTATATTTTATATAATCTTTTATTTTATAATTCCCTACTAATATATCAAGAGTTTTACTATTTGACCATTCTATTTTAATATTTTGATCTATATAATTTTTATTTTTTAATAATGTATTATAAATTTTAGGAACATATGAAAGTTTTACCCATTTTATATTTTCTGGGTCACTATTATTACCCAAATTACTTTGTTTATAATTAAAGAATATATTTCTAATGTTTCTAGGGTTGTCACTATTATTACCCAAATTATTTTGTTTATAATTAAAGAATACATTTCTAATGTTTCTAGGGTTGTATCCATAACTAGTATATAACTTTATAAATTTCTCTTTTTGCAAAGTAGCTATCTTCCTATCTGTGTTATATTTATCATTTTTGTTTTTAAAATTTTTAATAACTGCCATTTTTTGTATCCATGCCTGTTGCAAATCCATAGAAATTATTTTCCTTAATTTATCTTCTTTAATGAAGTGTTTTAATTTAATTATATTATTATCATCTATCTCTATCTCTACATCTAAATATTTTATTTTAACATCAATTTCTATAATTGTAAATTTTATATTATCCATATTATTATTAAGTTCATTGTATGTTTTCTTTATAGCTCTTTTATTACCAATTATTAATATATCATCAACATATCTAAAGTAATGTATTATATCTTGATTTTCTATTCTACTATTAACAATTTTCATTTTTGTTACTTTGCAGAAAGAGAAATTTATAAAGTTATATACTAGTTATGGATACAACCCTAGAAACATTAGAAATATATTCTTTAATTATAAACAAAATAATTTGGGTAATAATAGTGACCCAGAAAATGGGTAAAACTTTCATATGTTCCTAAAATTTATAATACATTATTAAAAAATAAAAATTATATAGATCAAAATATTAAAATAGGATGGTCAAATAGTAAAACTCTTGATATATTAGTAGGGAATTATAAAATAAAAGATTATATAAAATATAAAAAGGATATAGTATATAAAATTACTTGTGGGGTTTGCAGTATGGTTTATTATGGACATACAGCAAAACAATTAGAAGAAAGGGCTAAAGAACATAATAATGCTATTAATAGAAGAGATGACAGATCTGCATTATATGTTCACTACTTAAAATATAGACATAGAATAGATTGTGTTAAGAATGTAAGTCCATTAAATTATATTAAAGAAATTAATAGAAGGAAAATATATGAAACCAATTACATTAATTATAACAAAAATAATTGTATGAACATTTATAAAACATCAATTAATTTAACTAATAATTGGATAATGAAAAATGAATGGAGGGTTATATAATATGTGTTGTTATATTTAAGTATAATTATAGGCTTGTGTTAATTTTATATAGAGTTGATAGATGTCACTATGTATGCAATATAGGTTATTTTTGTAATTAAGCCATATTGAAAAGGGCAATAATTTAAAATTTGCTGAAAAGAGCTTTTATATGTTTTATTTGTGATGATTATATGACTATATTACAGCTATTGTTATATATCATTTTGTTGTTAGTAAAGATATTTTATTATATCTATGATTTATTATATATATATATATAGCCAAAATTTGTAATTTTTACTTCATATACACCTATTTTTTGGATATACTTTTAACTTCATATATATATTGATATAATTAAAAAAACAGTCAACACTTAGACAATCCCAATAATCAATAACAATCAACAATTTCAAACTGTTGTCAAGGCAACCTTCCTTTTAATAATAAAGATGGAATTCCACCTTTATTTATGGTCCAATATATCTATATAGATACTAAAGATTGCAGCTTAATCACAGAGACTGAAATTATTGATACAAAAAAGTTTAAATAAACCTCCTTAAACAGATACATATAACATGTTTTGAATGCAGACTAATAAATAAACAATTATAACATTACAAACTGCAAGTATAAATTTCTAATTGCAACCAAATAATAAGTGTAATAATGCTAATGGCTAAATGGGTTTATATATTTCAAACATCTATTTCATTACAGTTTTCCAAAACATATGATCAAAGACATGTAAAGAATGTAAATGTACCCCATCATGGGGAACCCAGAAATCAGACTAACCTCTCTCATTCTGTATGTATTTTTTAAAATACCCAGTTTACTCCACCCTATTCAAATGAGTAAGACCTTATATTGTTATTTTAACTTCATATACATATTTTTACATATAGTTTTAACTTTCCCTGTATATTAATATATATATTTCAAACTTTTATTTCATTAAATTTTTTAAAACATGACCCAAAGACATATGAAAAAGATAAATGATCACCAAGATGGGCATTATATGCTGAATCAGCACTCATCACTTTGCCCAGATGATATAAATGTTCATCATTTGTCCAGAATTTTATAAACAGCAATTTACCATAGTTTGATTACAAGTATCAAGCTTTCTGAATTCACAACTATGCCATAAGCCACACTTAGTATTATATTAATGATTATTACTAATCTTTCATTAAACCAGATATTACCTCTAGCCCAAATATATGTATCACTACTGTGGTGGTAAATCTTTATCATTTAGACATTTGGTATATAATTTTTTCAAGATATTGTGAAAAATCTAAAAAAAGAATACATGTGAGATAAAGAAGTTTGGTGATATGATTTGGGGAAAATGTCAAGAAACTAGATTAAACATGGAGCCTTTCATTCTACAATGGATCAATATAAATATATTTAAACAGTTTTATTGTTGCACATATTTATAAATCACATATAAGAAAGGTCTTATAATATAATGAGTAGCACATAGAACTGATTTAGGAAGTTTTTCATGTTGTAATCTGGTAAAGATTTTTTTTAAAAAATTAGTCCATACTCAACAGAACTAGCAATCCAATATACATCAGCAAATGGATACT
>JAQFVV010002270.1:0-30377 GCA_028023455.1 Epiperipatus broadwayi | reverse complement strand
GACAGCTATGTTCAAACAAATCCATTTACTTCTGTTTCTAATCACGACTCAATCCTTTTTTCTTTTCAAAAATATACAGTACATATAGCCATATAATTCTATAATTAAAAATCACTTATTTTCTTTTCAAAAACTTTATTTGATGTATATATATATATCCACTTATTTCCAACGTTTCGACTATCTTTACTCTATAGTCATTTTCAAGGATCTAGAAAAAACATTACATTATAAACAAACTTCTTATAATAAAAACAAAAATAATCAAAAACAATATAAAGCATATAAACCCCATAAAATTTAAAAATAAATAAAATACATTAAAATCAATTAAATTAAAAACACAAAACATACACCACACTTACTTGACTCCCTTCTCAAAAAACTTTCCCTTTTTACATTTTTTATCCAAAAACCAATTGTTACAATAAAAAAACTTATTTCCTTTTTCTTTCTTATATACTTCAAAAATGAATTTATTTCCCAAAATAATTCTTTATTCATGTCTTATCCAATTCTATTTAAAACAGGTTTATATCTTTTTATATATAAACTCTCTTTTACCATTCTTTCTTTATACAATCTAACCCCCTCCAACATTTTAATCTTAAAATCTGTATGTCCAATTTCCTTACTATGTATATTTACATTAGAATTCCTATCTCTCAAATGCTGTTTCAATCTTGTCTCTAATTTGTTCTTTGTTGTACCAATATATGATACATCTTTATTCTCTTTTTTACAATCCAAACATTCTATTTTATAAATACCAGATTAAAATGTTGGAGGGGGTTAGATTGTATAAAGAAAGAATGGTAAAAGAGAGTTTATATATAAAAAGATATAAACCTGTTTTAAATAGAATTGGATAAGACATGAATAAAGAATTATTTTTGGAAATAAATTCATTTTTGAAGTATATAAGAAAGAAAAAGGAAATAAGTTTTTTATTGTAACAATTGGTTTTTTGGATAAAAAATGTAAAAAGGGAAAGTTTTTTGAGAAGGGAGTCAAGTAAGTGTGGTGTATGTTTTGTGTTTTTAATTTAATTGATTTTAATGTATTTTATTTATTTTTAAATTTTATGGGGTTTATATGCTTTATATTGTTTTTGATTATTTTTGTTTTTATTATAAGAAGTTTGTTTATAATGTAATGTTTTTTCTAGATCCTTGAAAATGACTATAGAGTAAAGATAGTCGAAACGTTGGAAATAAGTGGATATATATATACATCAAATAAAGTTTTTGAAAAGAAAAGAAGTGATTTTTAATTATAGAATTATATGGCTATGTTCATTAATATCGAATTTAAAGTAACACTTTAATCACCTAGATTATTCTATCAAAAGTTATCTAACTGGTTAGAGAGTGACTTTAAATTCAATATTCACAAATCGGTTTCAAATATTATGTAAACTTTTCCCGGATCAATCCAATATTTGAAGAAGACAGAATAAATATCTAGAAACACTATTTTGGATACTAAGCTACCATAAAGTATTTAAAATGTTACAATAAAATTTGAATTTTTTAAAAACTATTTAAAAATTAAAACTATTTGACAGAAATAGTTCATCATATAATTGCAAATACCTTTTGATAATTGTCAGACATTATCAGTAGCATTAAATAGTCTATACAATTTCAGGTAACATTAGCTATAGGTCTTAATATTAGAAAAAAAGTTTATAATCGAAAATCCATGCTATCATATTTTTTCTATAGAAAAATATCTTAGCAGTTTGGCACAGATGGAAAAGCAGTCATACAGAGGCAAAACGTCATACAGTAGTACCACCCAGTGCAAGCCAGAATAATCAATGGATAGAGGAAAGTTTGTGCATAAAATCCCTATCTAGTGCCTACTAATCGAATATCGCCAGATTAGTTTCTAGTGTGCGGCTTTATCAGTGAGAAGCCTTGGATATGAGAGCACTAGATAGGGATTTTATGTATAAATCATCCTGCATTCATTCATTACTTTGGCTTGTACTAAATGATGCTACTGTATGGATAGTTTTGATTCTGTTTAAACAGCTTGGGTAAGCATAAAGAATGGTAATCATGTAATAAACCTTACTTCGGAAGTCCGGGAAGTCCCAGGATCGATTCTAGCACTCGCATATCTAGTACTCAGAACTGAATATGAACTCCCATAATGATAAAGCCATTAGCACTTTTTATTGAAAAGTATACACATTGTTGTGAAATAATAAATTGATGATTACCGAAAATATTTTTAATCCTGGTTGATACACCTCAAAGAGATCATGTATAATGGGAGACATAAGTGCAATATATGATATAGTGTGAAGTAGCCCCTATGTACAATATCATAGATTTTTAATTGATTCTGGTGAACATTGACAGGGTATTAATTAAATATAAAAAGTAATGAATTTGACCATTCTATGGAAATTATGGACTTTTCTTCAAATTTAAGAACTGTATAATGGGATTAAGATCATATTATTCGATATATTGGAAAATTTATCAAGCTAATGCAAATTAAGTCCACCTCCTATTATTTAGTGAGAGCCTATAAACGATTACTATTTCATCATTACTGAACTAGACAGAGGGATGTAAAAAAATAGTTACCGGATTAATTCTGCTTTTAGATTCTTTAACTTAATCCGATTTACAATAATTGAAGTCTATATATTTTCTCTCTAACCAAATATTGATATAAATTATAATTAATTTTCATTAGAAATTTGTATATATATTATCATTAAAATCTGATTGATATGTGTTCTTTTTCTGTCTCATGTATGTATTGTATATTTTGTTATTTTATATTCAGCATTTAAATTAAAATAATTACTGTTAATAATATTAATATGTAAATTATTTTGTACATTAAATTACTTATAAATATTTCAAGAATTATTATATTATGTCATATATATATATATTGTAACGATATATAAATATGTCGTTACATTAATTTAAAATAAAAACTTAAAAGTTCGCAAATAAAAGGAAAAAACTAAACGCTAAAATTAAAACATTGTTAAACGTGTATACATTCGCACAGATGTTAAACTTTAAAAATTTTTTTTTTTTCATAAACAAAAAAAAAAAAAAGTATTTGAATGTATTTTTTTTAAATAAAAAAATACAAGATTGAAATATAAAAATATTTTAATAAAAAAATAACGTAAGTTAAAATAAAAACAGGTATTAATAAATTCCTGTAATCTATAAAAGGAAATGATTGTTTATTAATTATCTAAAAGCTGTTTAATTAAAAAGTCAGATGGAAAGTTAGATAAGAGAAGAAAGAGATTTTAGCTTGACAAATGGAAGCACTAAGCCTTGGCTCGGACCATAACGAAAAAACAGATTAGTGACGTTTTGTTCAGTGAATCCTTGTGGATGATATAAAAAGAAAGAAATATTGAGTTCCAGTCAGAGAGCTTTTTCCAACTTGATTTTGGTGGGTCTGGCGACAAGACGCACTTGTCGTCCTCACTCACTTATTTAAAAATGCAAAGACTGTGATACCAGGACAGAACCAGCAACTGCCACCTCCAAGACATCAGACCGGTCTTCCAGGAAAGTCTGCGTGGGAATTGCCAACGGGAACAGGGACTTCTCTACCGTAAGCAATAGAACTGAACAATTGTTAAAATCATAACCTTAATTAAGAACTTTAAAGATTGCTGAGTAAACTTAAATTTTATAAAAAGGAACTTTTCTCTGACTTATGTGTCAACTAAATTGATAATGTGATATTTTATATATGTGTGCGTTTGATAAAAAAAAAAAAATCATTTCCATTTATTATTAATTGTATAAATTATTTATTGTTTAAATTTTAAATGTATGAAATTTAAGTTGTTTATAGATGCTTGCATGGATTCGTTTGCGGTTAATTATATTTTGGTTTTCATATTTGATCAAAATATATAGACATTCGATAAATAATGATACCTTACGGTGAGTATCTAAAATGTATTTATTCGGATGTCTTTTAAGTTATTGGTGACAACGCAAGTATCTTATGGTGAATACTATTGGGTTACTTATAAGTTTCCCTCTGCGATTGTCGGTATCAATAATTTTGTATTTTGATCGTTTATGTTTATTTTGAAATGTTTTTGACCGTGGAATCTGTGTAATCGATCTATACCCAACATTTTTAAACAAATCTGTGCGAACGTATTTAAATGTTAAAATTAAGTCGGGCGTGAATGGCTATATAGTTTGTAAAGTTATATTAAGGGAGGGTAATCTTAGGTTATTCATTTCGTAGTTGAATTGGTTCAATGGATTGGATATATTTGTGTAATTAGTAAATGTAGTATGAGGTCCGCTACGGGCAGGATTATAGATTACGCCACACACCCTCTGTTTGCCTATGGACGGGTTTGTAAGTCGGCAGAAGACCGCAGTCCATTCCTATGGAGTTTTTTGTTTATTGATCTACTTGCCAACAGATGTCACATTCCTGTTGGTGGAGAATCAATCTCTTCTCTATTTCTACTTATTGTTCAGATGTACATTCCTGACAATATAGTATTTTGTGTTGTCGTATCATGCTACATTGAATACATGAATGTATCAGATGGATTGGCGCCAGTTGATTGCGAAATTTGTTGCCTAAGGTTAAATCAGGGAAGAATACTTTCTTTTCAAATGCAGACCTATGTAGTCCTATTCATACCCGACCCTCTAAATAAATATTAAACATTATAAAAGCTATTTTAAATGTAAAATTAAAAATTAAGATAAAAATCTAAATGTTAAACTTATTCCTCGGATTTAAATAATATTTTATATGTGCATAAATAAATATTTTTCTGTGTTAATTTCTGGCAGTGGCTTTTATTGTTTTTTTTATATTTATATCCAAGGTTATATATTTTATTATCTCTGCGTCTCCACTGAGCTAGTGACAATGGGCTAATGATCTAAATATGTAAATAAAGTGGAATCCTAACAGCGCGTATCTGCCTACTTTATAAATTTTTCTAGGCGCAAATGCCTAGATGGCGCCCGTAGTGCAGTTTACGTTAAGTCGCTTTCACTGGATCATTACAAACTGGCTACCCAACTTGGGCCGATCTTTAATAAACACGAGTGCCCTGAGAATTTTAAAAATAAATCAATGCCCGTAAATTTTTTTTCTGAAATTGTATAAATATATTTGTTTGTATTGACGTGGAGTTGCAGTTTGAAGTTTTGTTTAAAAGGGTACTGCCAGTAAGAAAAATTGCGCATATGTAAAGATAAATTCGAGGAATAAAAATTAATAAATAAAACGTAATAATAAATCTAAATCATAATTTTTTTTTTTTAAAAAAAGTCTTGTTTAAAATCTAATCGTTTAACTTGCCTAAGTAATAGTTAAAGGTAGAAGAAAAGAAACTTGGAAGGGAGGGGGCAGAAATTTAGCTGGTAATAAGGAATCAACAGTCAACATTTTTTTTTAAAATCATTATATTTGTGTGTAATTACTGTTTTGTCTTTTAAAAAAAAAGTTTTGTCCTTTTGAAATTTTCATATATAATCAATTTGTGTAACGTAATTACTAACACTAAGTAAAGTCTTTTTTTTTTTAATGTTTTTTGTTTTTTGAGGAAGTTTACTGATATGTAACGATATATAAATATGTCGTTACATTAATTTAAAATAAAAACTTAAAAGTTCGCAAATAAAAGGAAAAACCTAAACGCTAAAATTAAAACATTGTTAAACGTGTATACATTCGCACAGATGTTAAACTTTAAAAATATTTTTTTTTTCATAAACAAAAAAAAAAAAAGTATTTGAATGTATTTTTTTTAAATAAAAAAATACAAGATTGAAATATAAAAATATTTTAATAAAAAAAAAAACGTAAGTTAAAATAAAAACAGGTATTAATAAATTCCTGTAATCTATAAAAGGAAATGATTGTTTATTAATTATCTAAAAGCTGTTTAATTAAAAAGTCAGATGAAAAGTTAGATAAGAGAAGAAAGAGATTTTAGCTTGACAAATGGAAGCACTAAGCCTTGGCTCGGACCATAACGAAAAAACAGATTAGTGACGTTTTGTTCAGTGAATCCTTGTGGATGATATAAAAAGAAAGAAATATTGAGTTCCAGTCAGAGAGCTTTTTCCAACTTGATTTTGGTGGGTCTGGCGACAAGACGCACTTGTCGTCCTCACTCACTTATTTAAAAATGCAAAGACTGTGATACCAGGACAGAACCAGCAACTGCCACCTCCAAGACATCAGACTGGTCTTCCAGGAAAGTCTGCGTGGGAATTGCCAATGGGAACAGGGACTTCTCTACCGTAAGCAATAGAACTGAACAATTGTTAAAATCATAACCTTAATTAAGAACTTTAAAGATTGCTGAGTAAACTTAAATTTTATAAAAAGGAACTTTTCTCTGACTTATGTGTCAACTAAATTGATAATGTGATATTTTATATATGTGTGCATTTGATAAAAAAAAAAAAATCATTTCCATTTATTATTAATTGTATAAATTATTTATTGTTTAAATTTTAAATGTATGAAATTTAAGTTGTTTATAGACGCTTGCATGGATTCGTTTGCGGTTAATTATATTTTGGTTTTCATATTTGATCAAAATATATAGACATTCGATAAATAATGATACCTTACAGTGAGTATCTAAAATGTATTTATTCGGATGTCTTTTAAGTTATTGGTGACAACGCAAGTATCTTATGGTGAATACTATTGGGTTACTTATAAGTTTCCCTCTGCGATTGTCGGTATCAATAATTTTGTATTTTGATCGTTTATGTTTATTTTGAAATGTTTTTGACCGTGGAATCTGTGTAATCGATCTATACCCAACATTTTTAAACAAATCTGTGCGAACGTATTTAAATGTTAAAATTAAGTCGGGCGTGAATGGCTATATAGTTTGTAAAGTTATATTAAGGGAGGGTAATCTTAGGTTATTCATTTCGTAGTTGAATTGGTTCAATGGATTGGATATATTTGTGTAATTAGTAAATGTAGTATGAGGTCCGCTACGGGCAGGATTATAGATTACGCCACACACCCTCTGTTTGCCTATGGACGGGTTTGTAAGTCGGCAGAAGACCGCAGTCCATTCCTATGGAGTTTTTTGTTTATTGATCTACTTGCCAACAGATGTCACATTCCTGTTGGTGGAGAATCAATCTCTTCTCTATTTCTACTTATTGTTCAGATGTACATTCCTGACAATATAGTATTTTGTGTTGTCGTATCATGCTACATTGAATACATGAATGTATCAGATGGATTGGCGCCAGTTGATTGCGAAATTTGTTGCCTAAGGTTAAATCAGGGAAGAATACTTTCTTTTCAAATGCAGACCTATGTAGTCCTATTCATACCCGACCCTCTAAATAAATATTAAACATTATAAAAGCTATTTTAAATGTAAAATTAAAAATTAAGATAAAAATCTAAATGTTAAACTTATTCCTCGGATTTAAATAATATTTTATATGTGCATAAATAAATATTTTTCTGTGCTAATTTCTGGCAGTGGCTTTTATTGTTTTTTTTATATTTATATCCAAGGTTATATATTTTATTATCTCTGCATCTCCACTGAGCTAGTGACAATGGGCTAACGATCTAAATATGTAAATAAAGTGGAATCCTAACAGCGCGTATCTGCCTACTTTATAAATTTTTCTAGGCGCAAATGCCTAGATGGCGCCCGTAGTGCAGTTTACGTTAAGTCGCTTTCACTGGATCGTTACAATATATATATATGAGATGTGATGTGATGTATATGGGTTGTCCTTAAACGAAGTCAAGAATATCTCAGCAACTATGCACAAATAAACCTGTTAGCCACTTTATTTTCCATTCCCCACTCTAAGTCTTCCCATATTCTGCCCCATCCCATTTCCACAACATAATCTTTGTCAACTCTATGGCCTTTAAATCTAAATCCCCCTTATCTTTTCGCAAACCCAGCATAAAAACTAGTAACTCACTTTCTGTATTGTCACTTTGTTCATACCTATTCTCCCATAACTTCATTATCTGTACCCTTTCTGCTTTCAAGCATTTACATTCAATCAACAGATGCCTAATATTTTCTATACCTTCCTTACACAATTTGCACGCTAAATCACCCATAGTTTTCCATTTACATGCATATTCTCTTGTTGCTAAAGATCCCGTTGGAGCCTTAAACAATAAACTACTTTCCTTACTATTATCATAAATTAACTCGCTTCCAATATTCCGTTTACTTCTATATATATTTAAACTCTTCTTACCCTCCATACTACTTCTCCATCTCTCCAACTCCCTATTTTTTATTAATGCTTCTATTCTTTTATCCCATTCCTTACCACTATAACACTCAACAATCCTCCTAACACAATCATCCCACCTTTTATACAAGTATACCGATATAAATTCTTTATCCAAATCTTTTGCATACCGCATTACCTTTTTCACCCATCTTGTTACCTGCCCTTTACTCATAACCCAATTAAACACTATTTTGGCTATTATATTGTAACTGATAATGGCGCCATCCACATGAGAATCACTTGAGGGAAATGTGCACGTGATTTCCACATTCTGACATCACAGACTAATATTTTTTCTTTTTCAGCCTGCTAAGGTATAGAGAGAAACAATCTACTCTTAATTATTCACTTAGATTACTGATTGCGAAATGATGACAAAATGCTAAGAATAATGAAGCAAATACAATTTATTTTAGTAGGTACAAAAATAACACGTGGCATGACGTAACTTTACTTAATTGACCTATTAATTTAGAAAAATTAATTTCTGTGAGATAATCTTTATAAATTCTATTACTATTTTATTCTTATGTAATAATTTAGATTAGGCATAGACATGGTACACAGAAGTATAAAATTTATTAACATTAATTATTTTTGAACGGATTCCAACCCACTGCATAGATTCCTAATCGCTCGTACATTTTATTATCACCGTTCCAAGATAAGGTGATCCTGCAAAATGAGAATAATATAATATTATAAATTAAGATAAAGAACTTTGGACAATTTAACTAATTAGCTTCGGTGATCAACATCAGGCCATGATATTAGTAAGTAAGTACGATAATAAAATAATTGTAACATACATGAAATAACATTATAGAAATAATAAACACCTCCATACTTCCCCATTCTTTTTAAATTCATATAAATAAAGATGCAATAAAAGACAAATGACCCCCAAGATGCATTTCGCGCTGAACCATCACTCATCAGTTGGCCCAGGTCACTACCTCTCATATATATCTTTATTATATACAAAGTATTTATCTAGAGTAAATTGTTACTTTTTCATTTACCATTGTCAAACTTCCTCCACTCACAACTTTGACACCATCCATTTCAGATAAACACACTAATGATTATTACTAATCATTTTCGAAACTAGAGATTATCTCTAGCACAGATACAAACTTTAAACCTCAGTTAAAGATTAATATATCTGATTTTTTAAATTTACACACACGGGGTTATTCACCTTTCTCTATCCCATATGTAATATCTTTATAGAAATAAGAAAATGATTAGTAATAATCATTAGTGTATTTATCTGAAATGGATGGCGTTAAAGTTGTGAATGGAGGAAGTTTGACAATGGTAAATGAAAAAGTAACAATTTACTCTAGATAAATATTTTGCATATAATAAAGATATATATGAGAGATAGTGACCTGGGCCAACTGATGAGTGCTAGTTCAGCACGAAATGCATCTTGGGGGTCATTTGTCTTTTATTGTATTTATATGAATTTAAAAAGAATGGGGAAGTATGGAGGTGTTTATTATTTCTATAAAGATATTACATACGGGACAGAGAAAGGTGAATAACTCCGTGTGTGTAAATTTAAAAAATCAGATATATTAATCTTTAACTGAGGTTTAAAGTTTGTATCTGTGCTAGAGATAATCTCTAGTTTCGAAAATGATTAGTAATAATCATTAGTGTATTTATCAGAAATGGATGGCGTCAAAGTTGTGAGTGGAGGGAGTTTGACAATGGTAAATGAAAAAGTAACAATGAAATAACATCTGTACTACAATAGTTTATGAACAAGAACTAACACTTGTATAAAGTATACACAAACGATAGGAATTAACTTCTATAGCATACTAAGAGTATATGGTATAACGTGTATGAGTGACCGACAGTCATAAACATATCATATCAAGACATGTATGAAGATAAAGCAGATAATCTATGATAGAAAATTTCCATGTAACACACATAACTGCACTAAACTGATAATGAAAGAAACCAATAATCCGCAAATGGTTTTACAATCATTTATCACTAATACATTATATAAGAATGAATTTAATTTATAATTAGCCGTCTCTTTCTATCAGAAACCTATTCTACAATCTTAATCTAGCCTTTCTATGCAGCACGATTGAACTCCATTCTTAATTTATTAATTTGCAAATTTCACATTTTGTTTATATTTAAATAAAATGGAATTGACTAATTTAATTAACATACAAAATTTTAGCATGGCCAGAGATTACAAATTATACTTTAACTGATTTAGATAAAGTTATTATTTTAAATGATCGCCGATTAAATTAGGGCATCTACTCAGAAATGTCCTGTCATCCATGCTCATAAACAGATTAAACAAATAAACATTTACTAACATATTTTCACTAGATAGGAGATAAATAATAATTAACTAATTTAAAGTTTATATCTATTATTTCAGTACAAAAAGTTGTATTCAGTCATCTTAGGTATTGATTTATTTTGGCAGAGTTTATTCTTTGAACTATAGCTATGGTAAATGAAGGTTTAAATAATCACAATTCCAATTTAATTAGAATGTTCTGTAATATTTATTTTTGTTTTGACGGTTGATTCTTCATGTATCTTTGGACACCATAATGGACACCATATTTTACTCATATACGGTGAACACATAGAGGACACAGGTTCGGCTATTTATCCATTTTATTAGCTCTTACTCCTGGACTCTGCAATAGGTTTCCAGCTTGTACCGTACCAATTTGACAAAGTAAATCAGATGATGGCTTCTCTACTTCTGCATACTGTTGGCTCAAATTACACTAACAAATATAATTATGAAGTTCTGGATGAGAATAGCTGAATCATAGAATAAAGGCAGAATAGTCGCAGTATAACAGAAGAAGAATTAGCCTCTTGAATCTAATTATAAGCACTATTTATAGTCTCTAGAGTTAGATTAACAATAAACTTCACATCCACCACTAGTCTTTTGCATCCTTTAATCGATTGGCTCTAGATAAGTCCAGAAAATCTTATTTTGTCTATACTTTATTTGCAGATGTTTTTATTGTTTGTTGGCCTGGGCTTACAAAATAACAACCTATTTTTAATTATATTAAGTCAGATATTTATCTCTTTAAGAAGAAAATTGATCGATCTGTTAACATTAATTTTTAAAAGCTTTTGCGAATGTCATTTTCACTGCTAATTATTAACAACAAAAATATCTTATGTTTTTAACATAATTTTAGCTTAAATTAATACTTTTACAATTTTTAGAAAACTATTTTGTTTTAAATTAATGTAAAATATAACTTTATAATTATTCATACTGTATACATTTATCTATGCATATAATATATATATATATATTAAAGAGAAATTCAATTGTGTATTAAAATATCATTGGATTTGTCAAAAATCCAAACATTATTAAAGTCTCAAACATTCAAATATTCATTGTAACTTAATAAAGATGATCAAACGATCCAAATGTATTAAATAATTAAGAAAAGATTCAAATATAAATATTTATTTAATAAACGGAAAAGAGAATTGTAGCTTTTATTTTATATGAAAGAGAAAAGAATTATTTAACCTGAGTAGTGGCTATTAAACAAAGAGATCAGACTGAGTTATCAGTCATATTAAGGGTCATTGGATTAAATGAAACATACCCCTGACTAGTAGCTATATAGCCATAAGGTCAAAAATATTAAAATGATGAATAGGAATAAATTAAACATATTTCTATAATTAGATTTCTCAAGATATTACAATATCAATAATTATAAACAAATTATTAAGAACGACTACTATAACTCAGGTATATGGAAATCAAGTGAATGAGTACACTAGTAACTCAATAAAATATCTTCTCAGGTATATCCATCTGTAGATTTTACTCACTTTCATTTCTTGGTTTGATGTTAAGTGCATGTCTAAGTGAACAACAAGTGAATAGGGTCTATCAGGGTGCCACTAGATTATCTGAATCTAGACACAGCTATATCTAATAACCTTTCACATGTACCGGGTTTGAATCCCTTTTGGTACCTTATTTCTTACAAAATGTATGATTTTGATTTTAGACCCATAGCACTGTATGCACTAATATTTAAGTAAACATAAAACATCTTTAAACTAAAGTGGAATTCATTAGACACAAATCATTTCTCAGATCTTAGCATAACGAATGTGTTTCAATATTTTTTTATAAGTTTTACTAGCTCAGATTACTATTAATTTAGGATGGCAATTCACTCATCCTTGCATGAAATAGATGATGGAATGGTGGTTATAATAATACTAAGAAATCACTAAATACTATGAAATCAATATTTATTTATGGCCTTTAAACATTTAAACAGCAACGTGATGATGACGATGATGATAATGATAATGACAATGGTTTCAACCACAGTTTTAGGACTAAGCCTAAACATAAACCTAATTTTTATAACGAAATTCATAATTATTGTTAATCTTAGCATATTTAATCATATCTTAAACAACTAATATTCAACCATTGATGATGAATGATCACACTTGATAAAGACTACTCTTAATGAAATATATATGCCTCGTTTAATAACATAAACTAATATTTATTACTGCATTTCTAACATATACATAAAAATTTCTGTATTTACATGAAAATTTATATTAACAATAACAACAATAATCATAATCGACTGTTTTAAAATCATAACATTAAATTTTAAATTCTTCCCCCTTTTCCGTAAATGTATTTCAAAAGTATATTGTATTAAATTTGGGTAACCGATTTGTTAAAATGTTCCATCCACAAGAAAGGTATTTCATAAAAAAAATATTCACTCATTGGCACACATACTTTATAAATATAACATGTGAGTAGAATGCCAAAATAAATGTTAGCAAAATTGGAAAGAGCAAGTTTTAGAAACAAGTTTTAAATCATTTCTCCCCCTCCCTTCTAAGCTGAAACCTATACTTTCTTAAAACAAAATAATTTAATATTTTAATACTGCTTATTACTTCACATTCGCACACAATTATACACATGTAAAAATATTATTATGTAGGTGTGTGTTTTATCCCATAATAACAAAATATTATTTAAAACCAAAATAATAATACAAAAAATTATTTTACACATTAATATTTCATAACTGTAAATCAATAAACAAATAATTTTGATACATTCAAAACCACTTATGAAGCTCAAGGTTATTATTGGTAAGAAATTATTTGTTTTAATCGATATGAATTGTCTTTAAAAGTTCTTTAAATAAACTATACCACTTTATTGCTAAAATTTTATTAAGACTCCGATTTCATAAAGAAAATAGATATAAAAAGTCATATTACCGATCTTTTGTTTTGTGGCGAACTTCCAATGAGCCAAACTTATCTTGTATAATGTCTATATTTCTGCAACTACCATTTCTGTTTTACTTTGGAACAATCTCTTTCTTGAGGTGTATAACTATTTGATGATGATGATTCAAATACGGTTATTTGCTTTAGTGGACAATTTAGAAATTCTTATACTGACTTTAAATTTTTCCATTCAGCATGATTCTCGTGGATGAAATACAGCAGTTCTTTTCCCATTGTAATTTTTCTGGGGTTCAAACTCAGTTACTGGAACAATTAATTGGATTCGATGATTAATATTTATCAGTAGATTAATTCATCTTTCTGATCTCCTTCGAATGCAGGTGAATGTTTTCTTCCTTCTATGTAAAACATTTTATCTTTCTCAGTCAGTTGAAAGGTGTAGAATATTATTTTCCAGACATGACATTTTTTTTCTTTCCCATATGATGTGCTAGTTGATGATGAGTCTGGTAGACAGATGGAACATATATTAATTTTTTTTTTACCCTGCCATCCTTATATTTTCAACATTCAAAACTTCATAAAAAAAATGATTAAAAAAAATTATCTAGCAGAATTAAAATGTTTGTCTGCTTTAGTTTCAATAATTTTTAAAAAGTCTCTCTCATAATAATAATCATAATAACAACTGATTTTTCAGACTGCTTTTATATCCGATTTTTGAGTCAACTCACCCAATTAGAGTGATAGTGTAACTTTCTATTTTTGACCAACTCAAAAAATCACACACCTGGTTTTCAGACACTTTTGTCTTGAAAAAAAAATAGACTTAATCCTTTTTTCTTACACCTAGGTAACATTTCAAATTTTGAGCTTCTTTCTTTAGATCTTAAGATGAGACAATTTCAAAATTAGACTTCCCACCAAGCTTAAGCTCCAAAATGACAAACAATCATTTACAAAAACAAAATTGCTACAAAAATAGATGTCTGATTCAACAGATTTTCTCCCTTAACATAAAATTGTAAAAAAAAAAAATTGACAGATTTAATCCTTCTTTTTCTTTCAATATTTAATAAATGTAAATTTCTGTATGTAATGTACACACATACTTTATCATTTCAAATCATTCATAAACTGACCATTAAATAATATAATTGCTAGCTTAGTAATTATAACCCTAATATTTAAAATTAAATCCTTAGCTTTAAATCCCAATTACAATTATAGAAAAGCAAAATAGAGGATAGAATAAGACATTAGAATTGATCAAACATAGGTTAGTTTTAAAGAAGTTAAAATGTTTAATATCTGAAATTTAAGAGCAACTAAATTGCTTTTATACCCCCTGCTATACTGTGTAACATTGCTTTTTAACAGAAAAATTAAATATTGAATAGTTTAAATGTGTGTATTACCTTTCTATCAACACACAAACAAATAAAGAATATAATTGTTGACCCACTCTCTTTCTGTCTAAAGCTTTTAAAACTGGATCTTGTAGGGTTTAAACTTGGATGCCCTACAGCTTCATTTTTGTTATAAAAAAGAGAGATTTTGTTTACATTTTTTACTCACCTATAAATTTAGCAGACTAAATTGTAATGGCACAACACACACACACACATATATATATATATATATATAGGAAGGAAATCAAGTCATACATCACGTGTATTCACAAGATAGTTAGTTGGATTTGAACACATAGATATCTGGAAATTTTAGATTCTCTACTTAATAGTTAAGTATTCGATAAATGTTGGGCTTGAGTTTGTATTTTGGATCTAGTGTTTAAATGTCCTAGCATCTCACTGACTAGAGCCATCAGCTCTAAAACAATTTGGGGATAAGGATAATTCTAGATAGAGATTTTGAATACTTTCTCTTGTGACATTTATCTTATGGAAAAAAAAGTTTGTTTAGAGCTATTAGCCCATTCATTATATTTACATATGTTTTCACGGTTGTATGATATAGATAAATTATTATTTTTGGGACTAAACTGTGAATTATTTTGCATTACAATCCGATATTTCGACAGACTACCATCCGCCATTGTCAAGGTTAACTTTTGAAAGAAAACTCGTTAGATCTCAAACAATAACGTGACTGAATGCTCTCATCTGCACTCAATCACGTTATTGTTTGAAATCTAACGAGTTTGCTTTCAAAAGTTAACCTTGACAATGGCGGATGGTAGTCAGTTGAAATATCAGATTGTAATGCAAAATAATACATGGTTTAGTCCCAAAAATATTAATTTATATATATAAACTTTTATTTATTAACATTATTTAAATAAAATCTTTATTTTTAAAATGCCTTAATAATTTTTAAATTACTGACATGAAGTATATATATGTAAGCATATATTTGGCTTCAATATATATTGAATAAATTAACTCAATTTAAATTAAGTGTAAACAATATGAAGAAATGTAACATTATTGTCAAATCACGTGAAGTATACCTATCTTTTACGCATAACTTAATTCTAGATACTTTAAAGAACAAATAAACTAGTACTCTTCAGTTAAAGTTATTGTGACATGATCCAAATGAAGAGTACTAGTGTAGTATGAAATGCAGTTTGGAGATCATTTACCTTTTTCAAGTATCTAGTCATATATTTTAAGAGTATAAATGGAGTGAAAGTTTTAAGTATATCTAAAAAAGATATTACATATAAAAAGAAAGATGTATTAATTGATATTAATTTTTCAGTAGGTTTAAAGTTTATATATGGTCAAGAAATGATGTGGCATTCTCTAACCAAATGGATGCTTAATAATAATCATTAATATTTTTATCGAAAATCATGTAAGGATCAACTTCGTGAGTGTAGAAATTTTGACCCTTGAAAATCAATTTGTAATTATATATTGTTATATATCCATCTTCTAATTAACTTTTTGAATGTTTTTATTTTAGAAAAATTCAAACTTTATATTTAGTTTTGCAAATAATTCCACTTCACAAGTTAGTACATAAAATAACATTTTGATTGGAGTTATTCTCTTTTCTTCAAGCGTTAGTAGTTTTACCAGAGCCAATACTAAAATAAGACATGAAGAGCGACTTTTTTAGATTGTGAATATTAAAATCACACCGTAAACAACTGTGCAGTTCTGTCAAAGCCAATATTTAGTAGGAATATTATCTATGACATCTTCCTAATTTTTTAATTAACAGAGGCAAAGATGATAATTAGTTTAAAAATATCATAGATTATTACTCTAGGTTGATTTAAATGGATGTCTTGCCATTGTCATGTGAGCAAATTCTTTAAGTTTTATTTATTTTACTTACTATTCTCTGGCAATATTCTGTGTTCTGGAATTTGAAAATATATTTAATCTTCTAATTTAGACACATCTGTTTTTTCCCTGTTCAATAATTACTTTATGTTTTATTAACTGTTTTTAATGGAGTGGCTGGTTTCCAAAATATATGTTCTTCCATATATACTTGATTTTTTATAGATTGGCTTCTTATTATTCTGCATTTCAGGTTTAATATTTGTAATAGTTAAGATTCCTCATTAACTTCTAAGACTTTTAAAATGCTTTTCTGTTAATGAGTGCAGAATTTCTTTGGTTGTTTTTGGTATGATGGGATACACTTCAGAATAACTATTGTTTTTCATCTTTCATTGCTCTTTTTTGTAGTTTATTTGCACTTTTCTTCATGATAGTTGATGAATAACTTTTCTTTATAATAGTTTATTGTAGGTAGAACTTTTCTTTTTCTTAGTCACTGTCTTTTGAACAATCTTTTAGTGCTCCTTTCTATATTGATGGTCTAAAATCACTTTTTGAATTTTATGTTATGAATGGATATATATGCTAAATGTATTCTGGTTATATAAAGTTTTCTATAAACTATAGTTTTGATTTTGCTATGAGGGAGAAACAAAAAAATCTAAGCAAAATAATTTTTTTCGATGCTTTAGTTCTATTATAAATTTACTTAAAGAAAATAGCTGTTACTGGGAGTCCAGAAGTTCGTCTAGAGTTTAAATGAATTTGAAATAGTATTTATTAATGTTGTTTTAAATTCTGTCAAGAAAATGTTGCTGATAATGATCAATAATGGTTAAACTACAGCCATTTCTCGATTTTATTAGAAGAATTCTGCGTTGCATTAAAGGAATGTTATTATTATACAGACTGCTGAGTTCGATTATTTTACCAATAGGAACAGTTGTTTTTGTTTGTAAATTATTATCTTTATTTAATCTTTTTTTTTTATAAATAACTGTACTTCATTTCAGATTATATTTGCTATTAAAAATTCGCTTCAGAACTTACCGATAGATCAGATCGTTATATTTTCCTTGCCTGAACTAATGACCCCAAATTCTTAGAATATTGGGCAGAAAGAAAAAAGTAAAGAAAACATGACTAAGCTGTTCACATAATATCGGTAAACATCCATAAAAATCAATCTACGATTATAATCCATAATATTTACAACCTATTCATTAATCTTACTCTTAAAATGAAAAACAATTGAACAAAACAGAAAGACCATCATAGATAAGTATATAATATGTAAATTGATTTTTACCTTTTAAAAATACCTTAACTGGTGGGAGAACCACGTTAAATTCTTTATTCACAAGGACCAAGCTTGCGCTGTCAAATATCTTGAATTCCAATTAGAAGACATATTTTTTTTTTCATATGTCAAAGCGTTGACCGGGTAGCTGCTTGGAAAGCAGCTATACTAACCGCTAGGCCACCAACGCTTGACAAGAAGATATAATTATTGACTTTATTAAGTCCTTCAAATCTACTACTGAAGCCAAATATTTGCTTATTAATAACGATGTGATTCACGGTTTGTGTTTTTCTACCTCAGCATTGATCACTAGCTGTAAATTCCCAATTATGATACAGATTGACTATAATGATCATAAATTATCTTGCATCTTTGATAATATTCTACTAATGTATATCTAAATATCAAAGCTATCTGGATTTACTATTGGATTAGGAAAATAAATGACTGGAAGCTCATAAGAATTCAATTTTTATACCATAATTCCTGTTCTTCATTCTTGGTAGAATTATCATGTGCGGAGTCTTACATAATGAAACTATATTTTAAATTATTAGAGAGTCTTTTCTACTTAATAGATTTTTATACTTTTTACATAAGGAAAATTCTATTAACTGGTAAAGAAATATTTGATAGAACTAGAAGAAAATGGAAAGGAGTAGTCTAGAGTGTATCAGCGATATTTTTCAAAGGCACAGTATTTACCAATAAAGTATGCTATGCTAAAAATTACTGCCCATTAGAGTGTTGAATCACAATTCTATGAAATACCAATCATATTTGTAAGAGAATTATTTTCTAATATTTATTTCAGATTTAACTTTAGAGTAATAGAAAAAGAAGTTTGGCTCTGGTTCAAGGTTTCTCTTAAAATAAATTGAGTAGGACTGTGTTTGATTCTATTGTTGCAAAATGTTATATTCACATTAAGAGAAGTTTTTCTGTTGCTTACATAAAATCTCAGTATATTTTCTCTGTTGATTTAGCAGTAAGATCTAAGAGTTAGAAAAATATTTTAAAATGCTTTTTCCTTTTAAATATATTTTTTCTTTTTATGGAAACTTTTTGTTGTTGTGAGATTGACACCATCGGTAGAAATGAATGACCTGTATTTTGTATAATGTTGAATGTATTTAATAAAGTATGAACAGAAAATTCTATAAAATTGTGAATCTATTGCGGCTATTATTTACTAGCATTTTGATTGTTCTTGAAAACATTTTATAAGGTTAAATGACGATTTCTTGCAATTAAGGATCATAGGAACTTTTAGAAACCTATTTTGCCGAACAGAATCATAAAGTGAGAGTATATCAGTAAACATATCACCGGTTTTTAATTTATGTTGGTAGATTAATTAAGTGTGTGTTGTTAAATATAAAACTTGTTCATGGCCGATTCTCTCCTGCTTAAACCTAGCCTATTCTGCAGATAGGTAGCTTTTAATAGTTAGAGAATTTCTTTGAAATATTTTGCAGTGAATCTATAATAATATGAGGTAATGAATCATTTCTGGGTTTATTATTTTAAGAAACTGTGATAGTTTTGCTTTTGGAAGTTTCTATATATTTCTGAATAGTTTTGGCAACCTGATTTGGCCTTAGTTTAAAATATTTTATATACATTGGATGTATGGCAGGCAATTGTAAAACCTTTTCTAGTTTAAGCCAGTCCAACTATAATTTCAAGTTCATCCGCTAGGTTTTTTTCGATGGATACTAAAGTAATATTGCAAAGGAGAAGCAAACAATTCTGCTCTAATGATGACTTTTCCTGTTTTATTAATCTTGAGTTAAGAAGTTTGTAAGGGATTGGCATTCTCATAAGCAATGATAGCAGGAGATCTCTTATAAGTGCAGTTACAATCGCCAAAATTACACAAAAATGATTAGGTCTTTCGAGTAGATTATGTAAAGTTTTGCTTTTCCATAGTCTCTCTCTCTATTTTTCTTCTCTATCATCGTCCAGTATTTTATAAATTTATTAGCAGTTTCTAGATTTTTGTCGAACATATTGTACACAAAAAGTACTACTACTTTTGTTCCAATGTGAAATACATTGCCTTTTTATCATCAAAGGAAGGATCCTTTGTCAGTATATTTAAGTAATTAGCAAATTCTTTTAATATTCTGCTAAAAATACCAAATATATTTATTTCAGTCAGTTTTCTTTAAATTCTATATCTCAACAGGATCACTATAGAAATGTATATTCCAAAAATGCTTAGATTTGTTCTATGTTAGCAGTTGCGGAAATAATCAATATCAGTAGATTTTCAATTTGTGAAGAACTATTGATTGACTAAACAAACATAAATAAAAGATTGGATTTTAGTCCTCTGTATAAATGAAATATTCATCCTTGCTTGGTATTATAACGTAAATGTATGTTGTGTAACATATCTCATTTTAAAACTTGCTTATATCCCCAAAGACAACTAAGTGAATCGAAACCTCCTATGAATATCGAAGTAGTAATAAGATCTATAAAAATGAATAGATTCAGTTTGGTATTGGCAATTTATAAATATTACAAGCACAAAAATTATCTATCCAAATGATGATTGCTATATTATTTGCAGTATTTCAATAGAAGTTACTTCCTTTTCCACAAGACATTTTTTTAATTATTAGGTCAAGAATCAGTAAATTGAAGAATTTATATCAAGATGGTAAATTAGTAAAAGATTGATGTGTTTTGAAATGCACTGACTCATGAGTGTGGTGAACACTTATTTTATAGATAATCCCATTTTTAATAGTGATTTACAGAGAATGTTAAATTGAAATAAGATTATCGTATTTTTTAAATGAATAGAAAATGAATTTGTAGAAAATATATCTGAATCTGAAAATATGTAATAATTTTTCAGATGTCTAGTAGCCTCATCTCTGCAGTCCTGGCACAGAATGCCATCGCATGTGTTTTGTTATTTACTGATTTTAAACGGAAGATGATGAAGATAAATTCTATATGATGAGTAGTAATTTCACGTAATAATACATGTATGTACTTGGATGGCTGTCTATAGGAAAACTCTCATATGTTCATCACAAAACATTGCGTTCTGAATTAACATTTGAATGTATTTAAACCAATATAAAAATTTGAATTTTTCCTAAAAACATTTAGCAGTTAAACTAGATGTTAGAAATAGCCCAGTTATAAACCTTTATCATAAACTTTCAGAAGCTGCGAGGACACACACACATACATATTATTGTCTCTTACATGATTGTTTTTTAATTTTTTTCCAACAAACTTCTATTTCTACAATCTCCACAATATTTCTATTGGTACTGATCTCCAGCAAGAGCAATTCTTATTGGACTTCGTTACAATTCCTTTAAATTATTTTAATATTGTGAATAGATATATCACTTTCATTAAACAATCACTGATACTATTCATCGATTTTTGCTAATCCACAAAAGATATGATCTGATAATTATAAATTTATTGTCATCTAGTATAGTAAGCTGAAAAATATAACTGATTGACCTTATGAAGAAGACTGCAAGTAACAGTCTAAACTGTTATTATAATTAATAAATATTTTTGCTTAAAATGTGTAAGAAGTTGTGATTATTTTGAAAAGATATATTGTTGATCTTATGATCGTGAATTAAATTTTCAGAGTTGATGGGGGAATATAAATAAGATTCTGTTTGTGTCTTTATAGCGGCAGAAGTTTCGTGATTCATTTTAATACAATAAATTAGATGAAATAAAACTCTATACAAATATATGTATATATATATATTTAATAACTTTCAATATTTATTAAATTGCTAAATGCAGGATTCGCAAATAATGCACTTCCTCATATGCATGCTCAAATTAATAGCCACCCAAGCAAAAAAAACCGCTAAAGATTTTTTCCGTCAACGTCTGACAAAGAATCCGATTTTTTTAACATTAATTTAAAAACAATTTTAAGAATATATTCAAATAAATTAGTATATTCATTAAAACGTCATTTGAATTGGCATTTATAATACAATTCACCAACATAATGAAAATTTAAAAAACATTTAAGAAGAATCATTGTTTTGATTTTAATATATTAAAAGAAAAACTCTTTGTAAACCTATTATTGCCTGTTTAAAACAGTTTCAAAGGTTATTCTCATTAAAGTGGAGTAGAAAAAAATTAAAATGGAGTATAATGTTGAAGTTAGTGACTACTTTTGTTTGTCCTATCATTCACTTGTTTTTTTAATCTCAGGTTTTTTATCATCAGAAATAATATATTCTTTTATACCAACACATGACACGTAACAAGTTATTTATTGCTTTAGAATGTACCAAAATCAAAACAGTAGCAAATCCTTCATACAGTAATGCCATCTAATGCAAGTCACAACAACCAATGACTACTAGAAGGTTATATGCATTAAATTCCTATTTAGTAGATATTCACCCAATATTCATTCCATCGATTGATTATTATAGTTTGCACTGGGTGGGACTATTATAGGAGAGTTTTCTATGATTTAAATGCTTATTGTAAGTATAGGAAATGGTGGTTATGTGTCATTTTAGTGATTATGTACAAATATATAAAACAAGAACAGCTCTTCCCTTTAATGCCCCCTAGAGTGAAGTTGAGCAATCATGATTACCAAGTGATAGTGTATTTAAATCCACATCCCTATACCCGTTTCTAGTTTTTGCCTTCATCACTAAGCAAATCCAAACTTTGTTGATAAAAGCAAAAGCCAGTAGCTGATTTAGGTTATAACAATTTTAATACACTATCATCCAGTAATCAGTGATTTCTCAACTGTACTATAGGTGGCACTAGAGTAGACACTATCTTTTATATTAAACTAGGTATATAATATAAGCAAATTTCTAAGTTTATAACCAACTTCTTTCAATATTGTCATAATTCTGCATTAATAGCATAAATAATATTCAAAGCACATATTTTCATTTCTATAACACATCTGCAATTATTCACGAATTGTCCACAATATTTGACAATGTAACACGGAATGCTTTAACTCGTATTTATACTCTCCAAAATTTTTACCCAGGATCATTATGAACAAAATCTAACAATCTACAATCTACCACAATTGTCCAATCTCATAGTTTGAACTTTTATTATTATTAACAATCCCCGCGAGCTTTTCATTCTTGAAAATAAATACCTGGTCTAATCAATTTAGGAACAATATCTTAAATTCATTGAAAAAAATCAGTCATCGTGTGTAAAATTGGAGTATGAATTTTGGTATATATCTCATCAACATATAAGCAATTTCTATTAGTAAATACTTGATAATAAATAATGATGGAGAAATACGTTTTAAATATTAACATCCAATGAAAACTTAGGAACCTATTTAAGTTAGATGTATAAATAAATATATAATTTTAACGTATATTGTAATTTTTAAATATTATTCATTTTTACTTAATAACATGAAAGTAATGCGTATGTTTTAATTATATCTAAGATATTAGGCAGGGGGGGGAGGGATAGAGTTGAATTAGTTAATGTCTGAAGTTTTGATATTTTTTTACTCTAAATTCTATAAATTATTTTAATTATACAGTCTTGTAGGATGTGTACGAATAACATATACTAAGTTTCAAGATAATATTTGGTAATTAGTTTCCATCATATAAAAGGGAAGTATTATGGAAAATAATTTTTCAAATTATGGAGATTGCGTTTGTCGTGGTTATGGCTCTATAATTTGTTTATATGTGATGTTATCAACTATAAATGCAACCCATCAATATTGAGTTACTCATCGAATGATTTGATAGAGAATCTCTATAATAATTTAATTTTTCCAAGATATATAATTGGAGGCTGATACATTCATTATTTAGGCACTTGGAACTGCATTCAAGATCACCTAAGTATCTTAAAATAATAATCATTTATCCAGCCCATAATTTTTAAGTGTTTCCATAGGATAAGTTACTGGAAGAGCTCAGGAAATAAATCAGTCATGTGAATCTTGGATTATGATCCAATATTGCTTTTGACTATCAAACACTTTATTCATGTATCTATTTATTTATTTCTCTATCTAGTCGTTTATGTGTTTCATTATAAGTGAACACTCCCCCCCCCCCAATGCATTGTTGCAATGTATATGTATTTTATTTTTATATAAATGTTTATTTATTTATTTTTTGCAATTTTAAATATAAATGCACATTTAAGTAAACACTATGCATAATATACATAGTTTTGCGTTTCTATAATTTTTCATAATTAAGTTGCGATGTAAAATTCGAACATTACTGATCAACTTTGCATATATATATATTTAACAAAATGTTGAAAATAAACTTTGTTAATGCAATTATTTAAATAAGATACACAAAATTTTGTGCATTAGTGCAACTAAAAATGAAAAGGCGTCAAGCATTGGTGGTCGAGATGTCAGCGACAGCTGCTTTACAAGAAGTTGTCCCGGGTTAGCGGGTTCGCTTTCCGGCTGATGCTATGGCACATGAGAAAAATGAAAAGGCATAAGGCTTATTGCTCGGGAGTTCATAAGAAGTTAGAGCGTCAAACCTGCGAGTGCCAGAATCGATCGGAACTTCCGATCCCAAATCAGACACAAGTCAGATGCGCTACCAACGCGAACTTGGGGGGGGGGGGGGTCAAAGAATTTAATCAATGAAAACTGTGAAAATAAATTCCAAATTTTTAAATTAAGAAGATTATTAGATTTATTTATATATATAGATATATTCTTAACTTTTGATGTGGAAATTTACATATTACACTATGTAGTGTGACTTTAAAGAACTGTTTGTTTTACTATTCAAATAGTCAGCACTATAATAATGGGAGTGGGGGTATATCGTTATCTGACGCAGTTTATTACTTTTGTCTTTGTAACGAGTATAATTCATTAAAAATTTTAAAACTGAGATAAATAAATGCTAATAAAAACACAAAGTATTTGTAGAGAGCAGTCAGGCAAAGTCATTGAACACACAACTGATTTGTGCCTTTTTATAATGATCCACATGAACCTACATGTGTTGTGTAATCTGCCGGAAAGAGTTGTCAAATGATTGTACGAACGCGCAAAACTTAGTTGCCATTTAGGTAACCTATAGTTAATTTAAGATAATTGAATTTTTAAGTGAAAGACCGAAAACTGAAAATGCAAACTATTTCTTTTAAACATATTAAATTAAATAATAGTTTAATAAAAGTTTCTTTGACATTATTTTATTAATTGCTAAAACAAAAATATGTAAGAATGAAATTTTGTCTTACCTACAATAAAAAGAGTATTGCCAACAATATCTTGTCTACTAAACATCACATAATCACCATTTCTTATGCTTGCTCATAACTGTTATTAAAATAGGCAAAACTCTCCATACAGTAGCCCCATTACTCTGTTTTGCACCGAGTGGCACTACTGCATGGAGAATTTTGCATGTTTTAATATATTGTCTACAGTTATTATCATAAATCAAGTCAAGTACTATATTTTCCATATAATTCGATGAATCAATTGACAATAGATGGATACTAATTTAATGGTTTTTGCCAAATACCTGTATAATTTGAAATTACATGAAAACTTGATGTTTTGTAGAAATATCTCTGGTGCAACGAAAGAAAGAGATATATTTGTAAAGATGAATCACTTTTTTTATTATGGGAAATGAGCTTGAATGGCATAAGTGCACTGGGATTTGCATCAATGAAATTGCAGCCATGATTGGTATTTTTAGGATTTATAGAAGAATAAAAAAAGTTTATCTAAATGCAAGATACTTTTATTGTATTATTCATAAAGGAAACTTAGTATTTTAACATATACAGGAATAGCTTAATAAAGTATTATCAGAAGGTTCCATACTAGTTAATTACATAAAATGTAAGTTACTAATACAGGACTCTTGTCAAGGAATGAACACCAATTATGAATCTCTTTTAAATATCACAGAAATAAGCTGACTTTGCCATGGTAACGTATTAAAAAGAGATTTTACATTAAAAATGAATTACGATATTTTTTTCTTTTTGGTGAAAATCAGACGTAAGCGGCTTCTTCTTCTGATCAAAATTGGATATGTTTAATTTCTTACCTGACTGATTTTATTTTTTTAAAAAAAAGTAAACAAACTGAATCTGTCTCTGCAAGGAAAAACTACTCGGAAGATGAAACCTAAATACAAAAATGCAAGCATTTTAAAACAAACTTTAGGCGTGGTTAAAAAAGTTTTAGGAATAATACATGTTTGTTTTTCTTCACGAACTTGTTGAAGAAAATAAGCCAAGCGTTGGACTAATGGATAGCATAGCTGCCTTCCAAGCAACTGGCCCAGGTTCGCTTCTCGGTCAACGCATTTGACATATAAAAAAACATTTTATTATCAGTAGAAAGTAAAAGAATAATAATTAACCGTATTACAAGTTCGATTTTTAAAAAAAAAAAAATTCTTAACTTAATTAGAAAAAGAGAATATGCCTAAATAAATAAGCCATTATTTCATCACTAATTTAACTGCCTCTTGTAATCATCTCATGAACTAATTAACCTAAGAACGGATTCAATTATTGAATCGGAATTTTGTAATACGGATTTGTAAGAATTTTGGCTTCAGCCACAATAAGAATATCCTTCATTGGTAAACAATTTTAAATATTCTGTTACCGTTTGCATTTACATTTTTTTTTTGCGAAATTGCATTTCTATCTATGAATTGTTGTGTCAAATTAGCAATATCCAAACATATCCATCTGATTAATTTGTATTAACATCTCTTTCATTATATTGTACAATTTTTGTTCTAATGATAATTAATGGATTAAGTATTTCATATTCTATATTCTTTGTAATATTTGTAATTATTTAAGTTTTTGTATCATATTGAAAATATAAATAAGATATTTAAATAAACTAAATATAAATACAAGAGTGTTATATAATAATAGCAAATAGCTCTATTAAGATTTTTTTTTCGAGGAGTTTTATATCAATAAGTTTGACAATTAATGAAATGAATAATTTTTGAAAACTAGTTTTAAATATGCATATTTATTTTATTATTTGATTTTTATAAATATTTATTTTTGCTTTTATTTTTTTGATTTGTTCACTCAGTCTCAGACTTTTTTTTACATCCTTTCAATTAGTAAACAAACAAAAAAAAAAGATTTTATTAAATTTGTAATATCATCTAGCGGAGATTAAGAAAAACATTTTTGAAATTGGAAATTGAATTAAATTTTATTTTATAAACAACATTCTTATAGACATAATTTTATATTGTAATTATACAATATATTTTACAATTAAATGTATATTTTATACAATTATGCATATATGTTTTATTTTATATTAGATTTTTCTTTTATCATCAGCCATTGCCATTGGTAAACAAAAGTGATCATTACAATTCGAAGCAAAGAAAAATGATAAATAAAAATATGCTACAAATAAATTTAGCTATGACTACAATAAACTAATTCGTGAAACACAAATGTATCTACATACTAAACATGCTAATCCATCATTCGGTTTATTGAATATTTTGTAATGTTGTCTTTTGTCTTAACTTTTGCAGAAAATTTTTAATTTCAAAAATACTTTAATTAACATATCTAATTGCATGTCTTCAATGTATTCTAGCTTAAAACATGTGATCTGAATGAAAACTGTCAACACTGCACTTCTCTAGAATGTCTTTCAAATAATCTTGATATGGGAAATGGATGTCTGAGAAAAAAAACATTTGTTCAAGTTCACCATAAAACACTGCTTTAGGAAATCTTGTATTGTTCATCAATATTCAAAGATAGAAGTCTATTATAATGATGTCTATCCAATCATATCCATAAAATTGGAAAAAATATATTAGTCAGTAATATGATCTTACTATTGCACTTCTAAAATTATCCAGAGCATTCTTAATTAAATTTTTTCTAATGTGCTTATGATTAATCAAGAAGGTGTCTTAGTATCATTTACTTGTATTAAAGTAAATTTAAAAAAAATCACCATATGAAGAAAATTGGATGGCAATAATTATTTCACTGTAATAAAACATCCTATTTTTTTTAGAAACAGCAATATATTAAACTCTGCTGAATCTCAGCATCTAAGACTATTTTTCTCCTTATGAAAATACCAATTTATTTAAAAAGAATTAAATTCTCAAGCAAATACAATTTCATCTTAAAAGATGCTGAATAATTTTCTTTCATCACTGCATGGCAAAGGACATAAATGTTTTTAACTATATATATGACCAAATGTTATTTTCCAATATTATCTATGTTATTTCTGGTCTTCACAATTTAATAGAACACTTTTAAATTACACTTTACCATCACTATCCACCTGACCAACTGTATAATAACCATTTTCATCTGCAGCTTCATATATATATTAACCTTCTGGATAGGCACTAGAAATATTAATTGTAGTTATATAGCATTGTATCAGTAACAGCTGATTGCATCTTACTAAAAAAAATGAAATAACCTAAAATTTAAATTTTTTTTTATTAATGACCTAAAACTATTTTTAAAAGCACTTTCAGGTGTTATTTGGATGTTTTGAGGGTAGTAGTTTGAGAGACTGTACTACCGCCAGCAGATGGCACTGCGACACCATCAACAACGGGCCTGAAAATTGCAAGTGATATTTTTTTTATGAAAGTGGCTGGAAAATCGACAAAAAAAAATGCCTAAGGCAAATTATGTACAGCAAATACATTGAAAACTACAAATTAAAAAAAAAACAAGAGAAATGCTAAAAAATTCAAATAATAAAACAAAAAAACTGTGAAAATATGATCAAGAGATACCCCCCCCCCTACAAGCTGAAAATTCACAAAGAAGCATGGCAGAAAAAAAGTGGGAAAATACGAAAAGATCAAATTATTTACCTTCAGCATAAATATGCATCTAAGTTCATATTGAAAAGCAATTAATTGTTCTCTGGCTTTCAAATTACTACATATGTATATTGAGCTGTAATATTTAAATAATCAAAAAGCAATCTTCAAAAAATCATTACCGATCCCTTCCCCCACTAATCAAATTATAGCAAACAATGAGTAACTTTTCTAAAATGTAATAAATCTCATCAATATTTAAAAATTATTTAAGTAACAGATATAATAATAACTCATAACAAAGATTAATACGTAAGTAGTGATGAAATATAATTATAGTAAGTTTAAAAGAAAAGGTGGAAAAATTATCTTGTCCCAGATTCGGTGTTCATGATTCCCAGTGGATTAAAAGAAAAATTTAACAGAAGATATCTACAAACACTAGCAGAGTTATTTAAAGAAAGTTACACACCACATATAATATATTCCAATGCTATTTCCAATAATAAATGATTGTTTGCCATGGAGAAAATATTTTCCTTAAAATATACTTTAGTATAATATTCTGTCATAGTAAATAGATTTTCAAAAAATATATTAAATACTTTTAAAAGAAAAGACATTCAAACATCAAATTATTTATCTTTAAAGCAATTAATTTTTTTCTGGCTTTGAAGTGAAGGCATACCTAAATTCATTAATAATATTTAATAATTAACAAGTAATACACAAAAAATAATTACCGATTACTTCCTTCGTTTATAGTAGGCATTTGGATTTTTACAGTTTTTTTTGTTCAAGAAATTGTTTTTCACCGTTATATATATTAAATCACAGTTTGTACTTTCAAAATGAATATGACGTAATTAGACATTTTACATGAAACGTAATTTCCAAAGCTAACAAATTTAATCCATATATAGCTAAAATAGACTTTTGAAATACCTGATTAGTTCTATTATGACGTGTTAATTATTTTGGTCTCTTAGAAATAAATGTTGTTGGGATAATTTTTATTTTTTGTTAGGGTTTTTAAGGAATATTTTCTCATGCAGAAGAATACAACAATAAATATGCAGCAAACTTTGAGGCAACATTTCAAAATCACATGTTGAAATATCAACTGCTGAAATTTAAGTGTCATCTTTTCTGTGATATTCGTTTATTTTACTCAAAATGATGAAAGTTTGGGATCTACCAAAGACAGAACTTGAAGCAGTAGAGTTCCTCCAAAGTAAAAATGTTCTGTCTTCTCAAAGAGTGTGTGTTAATGGCCATGTTAATTAATCTTCAGTTACTATTCAAGTGCGTTTAAAGGTTCAAAATTCTACCATCTTTGCTGTAATTTTACATTGAAACTATACATCTATGTAGTTTC
>JAQFVV010002269.1:0-30390 GCA_028023455.1 Epiperipatus broadwayi | reverse complement strand
ATATAAATAACATTATTGGGGGGTCATCTGTATATGATTTATAGTATCTTAACATATCGATATTTTTAGCTGGATCACACTACTACCAAGTGGTTAATGAATATTATCAAAAATTGTTGTGGTGCTGGAAGCATTGATGTATAATAAGTTTATCATAATAGGGGAAAAATCAGAAGCTATTCAGATTAATGGATTTAAAAAAAAATTTCAAAATAGAAGACTGGTTTTACACATATGTCATCACATTAATTGATACAATCTGACCTGTTAAGGATATCAATGGATTCTCTGATCATATATTGATGAAGAGTTTCACATCTGGATATGATTCTGGTATTAAAGATATAAATATTATCTGTATCCATAGCATAGTGTGAAAATAATGCTGGTGACAAACTGCACTAGCATATTCATCTCTTCTAGCACTGATGCAATGATTGCTCATACCCACATAAGAAACTCCATAAACTCCACATAAAATTTTATAAACTCCATGGCCTCAAGAGGGATTGAGTTCTTAGGCTTGGTCAGTGTTAGACATGATGAAAATGCTAATGCAGTTAAGCAGTTCTTATTATTAATGCTTTCACTCCATGCTATGAATATGGGTCACAATATTGACTTCTCTAACACCAGAGTCCTATCCAGATATGACATTCTTCATCAATGTAAGATCAGAAAAGTCATTGAAATCCTTATAAGACTCAGATATGACACCTGTAAGCGATCTTTTACTTGTAAGAATTTTTTAAACTCATTAATTTGAATAGCTTCTGATTTTCTCCCATTATCCTATCCCCACCTTTATATTTATAAAATTTTCTATTGTATCTGTTTTCCATTGGTAAAACTTTTAGTCTTGTTATAAATCACTGATTACAGTTCTTCTACAACTACTTTCTATAATATTTATTACTTAGTTTATAGACACTATGACAGCCAAAATATTGGTATGTTAGTATTATAAATCATACACAGATAAACTCAGATAATGCCATTTATGTGTAAATATATATTTATTGAAGCGGAAAATATGTTACACACATTTTTGCTTCACTGTCTGGTGATTCAAAACCTTGAATCAGAGGTTTAAACACAGCTATACATGTGTTAAATCACTAGAGAGTGAAAGGACACACATACAAGTTTTAAAACCCTCCTTTGTTTTTGTACTTTCATAAGTTAAACGTTTTATTATAAAAGAATATTTAATAATTTTAAGTCGGAAATATTTAAATTTCCATTCCCTTTAAATAATCATGTATGTGTGTTCGATATTACTAAAAATATATTTTTTGTAATTAAATATTATGTATATTTATTTTATAGTTCGCGTATTTTATTTTATGATGCAATACCAAAGAAAGTTCTAGAGAGTAATTAAAATAACTCTGAAACTTATAAATAAAAGAATATTCTAGATTTAATTTAAAAAGGGTAATTAATAAATTAAAATCCCTTAGCAAACATAATGTTAATGAAAATTATATCTTTTGAATCTATTTCCATTCTCGAAATAGATTAAAACAATACTCTCTGGAACTTGTTGCATTATCATTGAAAATAAAGAATAGGTGCATTCAGGCCACTTAATGGACATCTGGGCCTCAGCAAGCGGAAAGAGAGAATATTCGAGAAGGTCTTGCTAACATATAAATAAAGCTGAAATTTTAGGCTAAGTCTCTTAGTGTCACATTTTTAATCAGTGTTGCAGAACAGATCCACATCAATCAAAATTTTGAAATATGAATCCGAAGTAGAGGGACTAAATTTGCTTCCCCTTTCTTCTCCAAAAATCATTTCCATACTGCTATGCTAACCTGCCATCTCCACTTATGGACTGCCTAATTTAAATGCTGAAATAACTGTCTCAAGATGCCAGCCATTATTTTTCCAAACTTTGCCTTGCTAACCATGTTTTCCTCATTTTATAATCTTACGCTTACCAATCCATACGGACATCAAGACATCAAGTAATGGAAGGTAAATCCTAATCATGCTGCTAATATGAACTCTTTCAAAACTTTCATTTTAAAACCTAAATCATTTATAATGTAATTCTCTTTCTATTTAAACATGGCATTGTAATGCTAATTGTAACAATTCTATAAAGTAATGACTTTCTCTTTCTGTTATAAAAATCTAATGCATGAATCTATAACTTTATTTTTTTTTATGCATTTCTTTAATGGGTTTCACAATTTCTATTTTTAATATTTTAAATGCGGCAAACTTTTAATTTCTATATTATAAATTTTGTATGATTTAATTTAATATGCTAATAGTTCAATCTAGTGAACCGATCCTAAATTTTGTTATTAGATATCCTCGTTATTATGGGATGCTAAATCATAAATGTAAGCTTTCTTACCTAACTAAAAGTTCGCTCCATTGAATAATATTTTTAAAAGTTATTCTATTTGCTTAGTGGCAGATTATTCACTGCTACATTTAATCTATCACTTTATTACCATGTTCACGCTATTGATTTTATTTTCATATTATATTTTAAAGTAAACTTAATGACCTTACCTTTGCTGTTTTTTTTATTATATGGTCAATCATTTGCCCATCATGCCATCTAGCATGGTAATTATTTTATGGAATTAATTACTAGTTAGCATATTAATATTTGTTTAATGAAGGGAACAATATTCCCTCTTTTATGTTTTGACATCCTAACTAATATTAAAAGTCATTTGCATACCTTTCGAGACGGATCAAATTATGTTATATCATTACACTAGATTATATTAAATTATGAGGGCCTTAATTCACATATCAGTATCATTAAGAACCTGATTTATTGCTTTATTATTAGCATTGCTTGGCTTAGATAACATTACGAAATTTTCTCTTCTTGCTTTGTCAAACTTAAAACCCAAAGGACTGGGATTATTTTACTTATGGCATATACTTGAATGGGGTTTGGAAGCATCAACTACAGGATACTGTCAGATGGTCATTTAGGCTCTGCATGGGTTAACACTGGAAAAACAGACCATGGAATTCCTATGCCATCCCCTTTTCAACTGCTGACCTGTAATATGTACAGGCACATTTCATATTCTTATATAATTGATGAAGCATTTATCCTAAAGTCGTTCAATCTTTTCTAGTTATGTTTTTATTAATCATTCTTGTTTAATATTTTTATATTTGTCCATTTTAAATCTGTAAGACGTAATGCCATGATTTCTAAATCCATCTCATATTTTTGTTTATATTATAAGTTAGGGAATGTCATTTTAAATCTTATTTAAGCTACCCACCCTCTCATTGAAACAATGTTCGAGTGCGCTAACAATGTTAAATAAATCCTCTCCAGTCAGAAAAGAATAGAATAAAATACAAATTACTTTTCTGTCTGAACCTTTTAAGGTCTAATGACTATTTAAGTAAATAATGTAAATTATAAAATATTTTCATGTGAAAACCAATGTAACTTTATCCCATTTATTTGTTTTTAAGGTCACTCATTTTTCATAAAATAATCATAGTGACCAAGTTATAAATATGGTAAAATTGGTATCTACTGTACCTATTACTGCATCTTTTGACTATCTGTACATTTTATTTTGAATCATCGTATTCAATTGCGGATTTGCATATTAATTAATCATTGACTTATGTGCTATTATTATGTAACTCCTTCTATACGCAAATCAGCATTTACAAACAGGTGAAACCTAAAATTCTATTAGTGTTATAGGTAAATAGATTCATGACTGTTTATTAAATTATATATTATGTTTATTCATTTTTCTAATTAATATTAATAAATTATTAACAATATAATTAGTATTTAATTCTGCTTTGCCTCTTGATTTATGCATACACACCGTTAATTAGATTGCATTATATATAGCTCATTTCTATTGACCTTAGGCCAACTTCTAGATTTATTAATGAATTTTGATGGAAGGTCTAATTATAATCTTAAGCTATTTCACTCTGTTGGGGGTAGGGGTTCAAAGCCTAGTAGTATTATCAGTCCCTGTAGATCTCTTGTTTCTCAGCTGTTGCTCTGGGACAGGAATGAATAAAATTTTATTTGTTATTATCAGAAATGTTGTTCGTAATGTTATAGACCTGGAAAATAGACAAGAGGGTAGAGTTCATGATTGTCTGACTTATTATCTTCATATAGACTCGAGGTACTTTTGCCTAGATGCTAGCTCTTGTTAGATGAACAAACAATTCTGACTAGTACAATAAATATTTAATTATATAAATTGCATTATTATTTAAGAAATTATATATATATATATATATATATATATATATATATATATATATATATATATATATATATATATATATATATATATATATATATATATATATACAATATTTATTGTACCAAGTACACTTTCAATGTTTTCATATCATATTTATAGACAGGCTACTGAAAACATTAACTTTTTGTTTGCTTTGAATACTATTAATTTTTTGGTTCATTGCATATTTATTTTGTGTAAGAAACCACACCTTTTTATTTTGTCTTTGTGATTGTTTCTCTCTTTGCCTACCACTTTGCCAGCATTCAGATCACAGATATAGCTGTGTTTTCTCTCATGATTAAGAAAGATGGATGAATTAGATACTTCAGGCTTAATGTTAGATTTTTTATACATTAATAAATTTTGAGTCATTCTGGTTCTAAGAATTTCCATAGTTTCCCCATAATATACATAAGGATAGTCTTTTTGGCTGCAGTTTACAGCATAGATCAAATTGGGCCAACTCAGTATTAAAATTTTGTCCTTTGTATTGTTAATGAGCTTGTTTAAATTTAGACAAGTTCTGAATCTGACATTAAATTTATATGAGCATATTTCTGCTATTTTATTAGCCATGACTTATATGATACAAGCAGATTATTATAGAATGCACATACTAGATGTATAGAGCAACTCAGAATCCAAATAATAAAAGGTGTGATGATACAAATAATAAAAGCAGGATTGCTCTGCCATATCTATCACCTACAACTAATAAAATAGCACAAATATGCTCAGATAAATTTAATGTCAGATTAAGAACTCCCATAAATTTAAACAAGCTCTTTAACAATACAAAAGACAACATTTTAACATTGGACTGACCCAATGTGGACTATGCTGTAAACTGCAGTCAAAAAGGCTGACATTAAGCATATTATGGGGAAACTAGAGCAAGTCTTAGAAACAGAATGACTTGACAATTATTAATGTATAAGAAATCTAAGATTAGGCCTAAAGTAAGTAATTTATCCATATTTCTTAATTACAAGAAGAATATGCCATAGCTGTGATCTGAGTGCTGTATGCGAAGAGAGAAACAATCACAAATGCAAAATAAAAGAAGAATTGTACATTACACAATATAAATATGCTTATAAACTAAAAAGAATTAATATTCAAATCAGCAAAAAATTAATGTTCTCAGTAGACTGACCATGAATGTGATGTAAAAATATTGAAAGTATACTTAACACAATAAATATTGTTAAAATTTTAGATTTAAACTCTGTATGAGTATTATTTTGCATTAACATTTAGAATGGCACAGTATATAAATATGTAATCTTGTGGTGGGAAATGACTCTCCACACACATGCTACCAGATCTATATTAAATCTATGCACTCAGCTGTTAGCTAGTGCCTCAAAAACATAAGTGAATCATTCTTAGAGCCTACCATTTTGTAAACCAATTTATTGATTTTGCTTAAATCAAGACTTGATCTTATTATGAGCGTGATATTTCAATTGACAAATTATTTGTACAAATTTAGTGTACATATCACAAAGAAGAGACAGTTACACATTTAAAACTACCCATGGCTTTACATTATATTAGTTTTGAATGGCTAAAAAAAAGACTTACTGTTAATGCAAAAAAAGATCATTTGATTTCTCTTTGGTGTCTTAAAGTGACTGAACAAAATTATTACTATGTGATTATTAATATTGTAAATGAACATAGATGGTCTGCTCATCAACATGCATCAGGCAGTGTGGTGAGTTTAGAATTTATTGTTTTTTACCTCTGAGTTTAAGACTAAAAAATGCCATGGACTTTTTTTTTCAGTTACCTGATACTAATTAAATGTAACATCAGTTGATATTTGTTGAAGACAGGATTTATGAATTAAAAAAAAAGATGAAGAGACAATAGATTTTAAAAGTAGACATACATTTTAGACATAAATAATAGAAGCATGAGTGAAGAGCGATTAATTATAAATTGTATGAAAAGAACATTGTGGAGATTGAGATATATCAGATAGAGTAGCAAGATTAGTTATTTAACTTAATGAAAGATACCAAATACAGATAATTCAAATTTATGTTGTAACAAGTTCTTGTTGTTATGAAGAAGTAAAGAATTTTTTTATATAGATATACAAAATACTTTTGATCATATTAAACCATTTTTAAAAGTTTCCAATTGGAACTTAATGCTAGAATTGGAAAATGATAAAAAGATGAAAATGGCAGAGATAATTTTGGTTATAATAATAAAAATGAGAGAGGACACAGACTTGTGAAAGTTGCTGAAAAAGAAAAATTGTATATTATAAATTCTTTCTTTAAAAAAAAAAAAAACAGAAACTAAATGGAAATGGATATTAAAATATCTAAATGAAAATACAATAGAATTGAGTTATATTTTGATTATCAGATTAAAATCTTGTAAATAGATTAAATACAAGAATTGTTTTTCCACTTCTAGGATGTAAGATATGCATTAATGCAAAGCTAAAGAGATGAAAAGTATTAAAAAGACATTATTAACAATTGATATTCTTACTTTTCAGAAACACTCTGGGAGAGCTTAAATTAGAACTTGATAATCGTATTTTAAAATATTGGCAAACTTTAAAAATGCTTCAAATTTAATTAAGATCATATATAAAATAAGTGATATTCCATTAAGCACTGCTATAAAGCAAAACTTCACCAGTAAATTTTTAATGGAGACAAGATAACATATGATAAAAATAATATTTAAAAGTGATTCATTATGAAATATGGAATATCTGGAGTTCTGTAAAATAGTATAAAAAAGAGTTAATAAGGATGTAAGAAAATATAACTGTAAATTGGAAAGAAAAGCTATAGAAGAGAATAGTTATTTGAAAAACAGCACCATTTTAGTATAGAAAATTTTGGTACAGAAAAAAACAGTTGCTTCAATAATAATGATAAAAAAAGGTGAAACTACTACTAAAAAAAAAGAGACGATCATCATAAAAAAGTATGGAAGAATTCTACAAAGGAATATATAGTAATAAAAAATAAATAAATAAAATATCTCCTTCAGTTATTACAGCTTATGAATTATCAAGTAATTTAAATGAAGAGATAAGGCATGCAATTAAATGTATTGAGAATAGAAAAGCTCCAATAAATAATGAAACTATTATTAATATAAAATAAGCAGATAAAAAGTATAAAAACTGTTGGTAAAGTTATATGTCAAATGTCTAAATGAGAAAGAGTACCTGATGATTGGAAGAATACAGTAGTAATACTTTATCAAGATAATATAATTTACTTATAACAAACTTTGGATTCAACAGGTGAATTTAAATGGCATTTTCACAATGGATTACATCTTAATAAAAAATTAGTTCTAGAAAAAACCCCAATAAATATGAGTTTCTATTATACTTTAGATTCATAAATTATGAGAAGATATTTGATTGTATAAGCATTTATACTATAATTAAACTTTAAATTACCAGAATAAGTCATATTCTGAAAAATATTTATCAAAATGCAACTGCAGTGATTAGATTACATGGTAATCCCAAGGAAATTAGCATTGACAATGGTATTTGACAAAGTGATTCCATATTTTCAAAACTTTTTACTATTTTAAGGATTAAAATGGGACACGAAAAGAAAGCAAAAGAGATTATTTAAGCAGACTTGGTTTTTTTTTTCTTTTTGCAAATAATATTTCAGAGCTTTAGGAAATATTGCAAGAGTTATCAAATAAAGGTAAGATATTAAGTTTAAAGATGAATGTAAAAAAAGACTAAAGTAATATTCAATGGATTTTTTTAAAAGAAAAAAGAATCATGAATTAGAAGTTAATAACTACTAAACAACACATGATTACTCTGGTTGGCACTGAGTGGCGCTACTGTATGGAGAGTTTTGCCTGTTTTAATAAATTAACAAATATATAAAATATACATTTTTCCTTTTTCTTTTTAAAACTTGTTTATTCAAACTATAATTTTATTTTTTCTTCAAAGGTTTCAACTACATTTTGTAGTCATTATCAAGTTTCCTTAAACAAAAAATAAAAAAAACAAAAATAATAACACAAATAAATAAGATATTAATACATCACAAATATATATATAATATTCAAATAAAACCACAATATTATTACATCTACAAATATAATTATTTACCTCCTTCCCTTTATTTAACTATTTGTTTTAAAATACCTTTTATAATTTAATATTCTTATATAATTTTATTATCTATTCTCTAAATCTTTATCCATTAACATTCCTTTTAATACCATTTTATTCCTATATTATCTTATTTTTTATTTTTATTTATTAAAATTCTATTTTATACTGGTTTATACTGATCAATATATGCTTCCTCTTTTTTCATTCTCTCTTTAATTTTTTTAACCCATTCCAATGGCCTTATATCAAAATTTTCATGTTTAAATTCTATTTTATGAATATATATGGCAGATTTTTTATCATATAAATGCTGCCTTAATCTAGCCTTTAATTTATTCTTACTTGTTCTTATATAAGTCATATTTACATTACTTTTATAACAATCCATACATTTAATTATATATACTGAATTCGGACATTCTAAAATATCAAACTTATCATAATAATTTATTAAGTCACCCAAACACTGTTTTCTTTTTTATAAACCAGACAAATTAATGTATTATATCTCCTATTAAAATACCTAAAACATTTCTTAATTTTAAAAAATAAATAGCTTGATACACTAAATCCTACATAAATTATTTTCTTATTTTCCCCATTTTTATTCAATTTAATTTTTTTATATATATTTTCAATATTATAATTAGATATCAATCTTTTTACAATATATTCAGGATAATCATTTTTAATACATTCCTCCCTAATATTATTTATTTCATTTTTAAAAAAACATTTCATTTGAACACACCTTAATAGCCCTAATAATCTTATTTTTAACAATATTAATCTTACAATGTTTTTCAATATCAGAGTACCAATTATTAGTTAATCCAAAATATGTATTCTTTCTAAATACTGTTGTATCAATATAAATTATTCCATCTATTCCAAATTTTTTAAAATTCTTATATCCATATAATCAATTATATTAAAATATCAGTCATATGTCATATGATCTACATAGCTGTATTACCAATATGTAATATATAAAGAGCCTGCTAATAGCTCTAAACAAGATTATTTATTTTATTTTCTTATGATAAATGCTACAAGAGAAAATACCCATTAAAAATCAAAAAATAATCATCTATTATAAAAAATTGGCTTATTTTTACCATTATTAAAAAATTATTTTTCAAAGTTACACATATATACATTTGCTATAATAGATATGTAGATGATTATTTTTTGATTTTTAATGGGAATGTTAGAAAAGTAAATAATTTTTTAGGGTGTATAAATACAAAAAATGATAAAATAAAATTTATGATGAAAAACAAATAACAATGTAATTGATTACATGGATATAAGGATTTTTAAAAAATTTGGAATGGATGGAATAATTTATATTGATACAACAGTATTTAGAAAGAATACATATTTTGGATTAACTAATAATTAGTACTCTGATATTGAAAACATGGTAAGATTAATATTGTTAAAAATAAGATTATTAGGGCTATTAAGGTGTGTTCAAATGAAATGTTTTTTAAAAATGAAATAAATAATATTAGGGAGGAATGTATTAAAATGATTATCTTGAATGTATTGTAAAAAGATTGATATCTAATTATAATATTGAAAAAATATATAAAAAAATTAAGTTGAATAAAAATGGGGAAAATAAAAAAATAATTTATATAGGATTTAGTGTATCAAGGTATTTATTTTTTAAAATTAAGAAATTTTTTAGGTATTTTAATAGGAGATATAATACATTAATTTGCCTGGTTTATAAAAAAAAACAGTTTGGGTGACTTAATAAATTATTATGATAAGATTGATATTTTAGAATGTACGAATTCAGTATATATAATTAAATGTATGGATTGTTATAAAAGTAATGTAAATATGACTTATATAGGAACAAGTAAGAATAAATTAAAGGCTAGATTAAGGCAGCATTTATATGATAAAAAATCTGCCATAAATATTCATAAAATAAAATTATGATTTTGTGTTTTAATATTTTAATCACGTGATTTGGTTTTTTTTTCTATGAAAATTACGATTTTGTGTTTTAATATTTTAATCATGTGATTTGGTTTTTTTTTTTTTTTTTTATGAAAATTACGATTTTATGTTTTAATATTTTTACTCACATGATTTGCTATTTTTTTATGAAAATTTTGGCCTTTTTGATTTATTTCCATGTCACTTTCTTCCCACCACCTTTTTTTAATTATAGTGCCTAAGGCGATTTATTTTTTTGAAAACTGGGTGCTTCTAGTAAATGTTATTTATCACTTGCATGTGACAGCAGTGTTTTTGGGTGTTTTCAAATTCAAAATGCCCACCGAGCATGTACTATATCAGCACCAATAATTTTATATTAAAAGGAAATATGTTTGTCTTTGAAAAACTTTTTAATAAATGTGTTTTATCAATTTTTTCTTATGGATCTGAGATTTGGAGCTCATTCAATGAAGTATGGACACATGAACATTGGGAGAAATCAGATTAGGTTGAAAGCAAACTAATTGTGTGAAAGAGCAAGAATACATCATTGATTTAATTAAAAAAATTAAGAGATTGAAATGGAGTTGGGATGGACATACATATTCCTAGGGGAGATAATTGTAAAGTTCCAGAAAAAAAGTACCCATATTAACTTCACACATATGACTATACTATAATAAATATTATATATATATAGTTTTTTTATTAATTCACAATCTTGATTTGAGATATTATAAAGCATACAACATACAAATTTTTTTATACTTTTTAATATTTAAAAAAATAGCATGATGGATTAAGAAGAGATTTGCCATTTTGAATAATGGTAATTAGTGCATTTAAAGACATAATTTCAATTGAAACAATCATTGAAATTCTTCCCTACATCAACTCTAGAAAATTTACAACCTATTACTGTGACATTTTATTTATGAGCCATATTATACTATTTTCTATCAGTAGTAGAAATATTTAAATTGTAATAAGTTTAACAATTTATATCTTACAAACAATAAATCATTAAGTTTATACAAATACAAGATTAAACAAAAACAACTTATAAAAGGGTCTAATAAATTTATTTACTATGTTCATAACATGAGTTAAAGTATAGGCTAAGTAAACTTAAAATTTTTATAAATTACAAGTAGGTTTAAAAGTTTTTTTCATGTAAGCAGTCTATAAACAACCCAATTAAGCATCTAATAATGGTGAATGAAAATATATCCAGCTATTTTTATAAACAGGGTAAAGGTCTCACATTAATCTGTATTAATCAGGTGATGCACTTTATAAAAATAACATCACAATTTTAATATTGCATCAACTACCACTTGTGATGGAGTGTCATATTCTACAAGGATGCTAGTCCATGTTTATTTTATTTTACTGAATTAATCTATTTAAAAATCACAGTCAAACTTGAATTTTACAGGCATTTACAAAATTTTTCCATTATACAGATAAACCATCATTAATCCAAACTTACTAATTCTAGAATTTCTCCAAATTTGTGAATTTTTCAGATTCCAAGAACAGATCTCTTAATCCAGTCACTGTAGCAGTAGCATGCAATGAGATTAGAGAAAGGGGAAGCAATTCAATTTTTTTTATATTTATCATAATACTAACTGAACCAAATGTTTTAAATGAAAGCATCACTTTTGATAATTTATCAATGTTTCATGGTTTATTGAGATTTAAACAAATTATTTAAATCATTAAAACCAATAGAATCCATATATATATATATTGAAATCATTATAGGTTTCATGGCATACAACAACATAGTAGTGTGTATGCACACACACACACACACACACACACACACACACACACATATATATATATATATATATATATATATATATATATATATATATATAAAGCTGAAAGAAAAAGTAAAAATAAACACAATTTTTTTTGTAGATATATTCTATATTACACTGGAATAACAGTAAAGACTAAATAATTTTGAATTTCAATTTTTTTATTATTAAAAAAACATTAAAAAAAGATCTAATTAATATTTAATGAATTCAGATTTTGAAATTAAAGCAAGCATGTTTTTATGTTAGAATAGATATCCTGGTAATTAAAAAATTTGCTATCTATTTTAGAAATCTTTTTTAAAGTAAAGCTTTGTATAACATACTTTGATAAAATTCCACATTAAAGTAGGTTGTCAAAGGATTAAATTGAAAAGAGTCCATTAAATTTTTTCAATCAGGACAGGAAAAACATTTTTAACTAATGTATTTTTTCCCTACCCCTAACTATAAGAAGGTTGGAAAAAAAGATTAAGGGATAGTTCTTAAGTGGTTTTTGGGAGTTTTTGGAGTTGTCCAGATTAGGACAGAAACTACTATGAAAGCATGAAGAGCTAGATCCAACAGCTACTCCAGAGTTCACTATGATGGAGTTTGAATTCACATGGAAGAAAGAGCCAACTTTCAGTGTTTCATAGCCATAATATGGAAAAAAAGCTAACTTGCCTGATGTCTATCCAATCCTAGACTGAATAGAACTGACTGATGTCAACAATTACCTGAATTATATCTTTCCCAAAACTGACAAGAAGCCAGTTTACTGTTTAGAAGGGACCAACTTATTCAGAGAATCCATAGCTTGCTGAAGAATTAGTTTATACATATTTTAATTTATCTATATGCAGAGAAACACAAATAAATATATATATATATATAGAAGCACAGCTGGTGAGTAGTGATATATATATATATATATATATATATATAGAGGGAGAGAGAGAGAACAATATATTTTAAATCATTTATTGAAAAAATGACATTTAAAAGCTATAATTTAAAAGTACAAGTAAATAATTTTTGCTTGAATTAAAAATCTAAAAGTAAAGAATTAATTCATAAACTCCAAAAGTATTTCTAGATTAGAAAACAAAGAAATTTGCTGGATTTTTTTTTAAAGACGTTTATAATTAATCAACCTGTCAAAGATTGATATTTTTTTAAAAAAAAAGAAAGAAAAAAACTATTATGAATTTTATGTATATTTTAACATGGAATTAATTATGAAAAATATAATATTTGTAATAATTTTATTATTTTGATAAATTAAAATATAAATTATAAACATCAGTGTGCCCATACATTTCCATCCGCACACACATATATGTTAAATCAGTCATTAATTATATATATAAAAAATTTTCATTTATAGGTTATGACAAATCAATTATGTTAATAGATCATTATACACATGCTGTGTACTGATATATATGTTTTTTATGTAAACCCATTGTAAGGTATTTGTAAATCAAAATGTGATAGCTCATTTTTATTATTATTTTATGACAATTCAAATATGTTCATAAATTACACTGCACATCTGTGTGCATATATCAATACATGTCAGGTAGATGCATATATGAAAAATTAATCATTTTTAATTATCAATTACAATTCAAATATGTTCATAAATAATATGCACATCTGTGTGCTGATAATAATGCATGTCAGGTAGACACATATATGTTAAAATTAATCATTTTCTTTTATTATATGACAATTCAAATGTTCATTTTATATTATACTACATATCTGTGCACTGATATATAGGTGTTTTATGTAAACCTATTGGAACATATATGTAAATCACAATGTGATAGCATATTTTTTTGTATATTAATCAAAATCAGAAAGCTTAATTTATATATGTATAGCCATATTCTGTAGACCTTAATTTCATTTTTTGTTATTAATAAACTGATATTTCATTGTTAAAATTATTCCAGTGACTTTCCAATCCAAAAAATATAAATTATAATATAATATATTATATCTCTTGTTCACAATAACAGTTATAGAGCTTGTGTTCTCTGAGCTAGATTTCTGCATAATAGTCTGTTATATAAAAGGGGGATTATATTAGTGTTTATGGGCATCCAGTTGAAGTTGATGATCCTGGATTGACACAAAGAGGATATCTTTTAAAGTCCATATATTACATTTTATTTCATTTAGTATTTATTTAGAAATTAAGTTTATAGTTGGTCAGTACATTAATGGTACTAAGTGGCCAGAGCATTGATGATGATCAGCATGTTTTAATATCCCAGCATTATTGTTTTTATTGTTATATATTCTGATGGATTAGCACTTAAGTTTGTGCATCCAAATTAATGTTTAAATAATCTGCCCCAAGCTGGCAAGGACTAAATAATTAGCCTGGTCTATAGTAGACCCATTTCAAATCCAGTCACAAGATTGACTGTTGATTTCTTTTATTGTTGATTTATTTTATTGTTGATCATTCATGATGATGGATGATTATTACTTTTGGGTAATGCTAGTGAACTTATAGTTAACTATATTAATATAGTTAGCTGTGCTGATCTTACAGTGATTTCTCATGATTTCTCATGCTATATTATTTTTATATTAATATTTAATATTTTAATTTAAATATTTTGTTGACTTGGGGTAGTTGATGATGAGTGTCATCACCTGAGGTATAATCTCATATTTTTCATACTGTTACAAATGGTTACCCAACTGTGGGATAATGATAATCACATACTCATGATCATAACTACAAAATTGTCAATTAACTTGATTTCAAATAATTGCATCTGAGAAAGAAAAAAGGTATGCATCTTATGCAGAATTAATTTTAAAAATTATTGTGAAATATGTAACAACAGTATTAATGATTACAAATTATAAAATAGTAGTTTTCATGTTTATTTAAAGAGTTCTTGCTTAGAGTTAATAGAAAATCTATAATTTTAGAGATTGGATTAGGTGTTTGATTGTTGGAGTTTGTTTAGCTGTACTTTCAGCTTTAATGATTTATGGAGGATTTTGTCATTGGCATTGTTGGGAATGCAATGTTTTCATACAACTCCATGATATGTTCTATCTTTGGCATTGCTCCAACTCATTTTCTGATTTCCTACTGTTTATCATGGTGCAGTTAATATAGTTCTGCCATGGACTCAGACTTTAAATCTCCAAGAAAAGTAGCAAGACATAGTTTTATATTTTCCAGCCCCTAAGATTTAAGGACCAGGGCTTTGCAAAAGATTGTTGCATTTTTATTTTGGATTGTAGTAGCTTATAGTTTAAATTGAGGTAACCTATTTGGTATTCATGGTGCATTGTGTTCTTATAATTTAGTGACTGAATTCTTAATCTATCTGAGAATTGCAGATCACTAATTATTCACTTTATTGTCAAATGCCTGTAAAATCTCTAGAAAAATTGACAAGTACATAGTTTGAGGTATGAACATTGTTTTGATTATACATGTATATTATGTAAAATATTGTTTGGTAGGTATTTGAAATCAATTTTCTTTTTTCTAAAAGATGGGTGATGAAACCATTATGGGTTTCATAGCATACAACAACATAGTAGTGTTGTGCACATTTATACATAAAGTTGAAAGGAAAAGTAGAAATAAATACAGACAATTTTTTTGTAGATATATTCTATATTACACTGGAATAACAGTAAAGATTAAATAATTTTGAATTTAATTTTTTTATTATAAATTAAACATTTAAAAAAGGACTAATTAATATTTTATTAATTCTGATTTTGAAATTAAAACAAACATGTTTTTATGTTACAATAGATATCCTGGTAATTATAAAATTTCACTATCTTTTAAAAATCTTTTTTTTAAAGTAACGCTTGTATAATATATTTTAATAAAATTTCACATAAAGTGGTTTTTCAAAGAATTAAAGTGAATTGAAAACAACCATTAACTTTTTTCAATCAAGATAGGAAAAAACATTTTTAACTAACACCTTTTTTCCCCATACCCCTGACTAAAAAGGGTTAAAAAAGATTAAGGGGGGTAGTTCTTAAGTGGTTCTGGGGAGTTCTTAGAGTTGGCCAAAAATGAATAGATTAGGACAGAAACTACCATGAAAATATAACTGAAGGCAAGGAGGGAAAGTCCAACAGCTGCTCCATAGTTCACTATAGTAGAGTTTGAATTCACATGAAAGAAAAGGGTCACTTCCAGTGTTTCATAGCCCTAGTGTGGAAAAAACAGCTAACTTGCCTGAAGTCTATCCAATCCTAGACTAAATGGAGCTGATTGAATGCCAACAGTTACCTGAATTATACCTTCCTTCTGAAGATGACAAGAAAACAGTTTATTGTTTAAAAGGGACCAACTTACCCAGAGAATCCATCAGCTTGCTGAAGAACTAATTTATACATATTCTGATTTATCTATATGCAGAGAAGCACAAATAATAATATGAAGCACAGCTGGTGAGTAGTGATATATATATAGAGAACAATATTATTTTAAATCATTTATTGAAGAAAATGATATTTAAAATCTATAATTTAAAAGTACAATTAAATAATTTTTGCTTGAATTAAAAATCTAAAAATAAAGAATTGATTCATAAATTCTAAAAGCATTTCTAGATTGGAAAACAAAAAAATTTGCTGGAGTATTTTTTTAAGGACATTTATAATTAATCAACAGTAACCTGTCAAAGATTGATATTTCTTTTTAAAAAAAAGAAAAAGAAAAACTTTAGAAATTTTATGTATATTTCAATATGGAATTAGTGTAAAAATACAATATTTTTAATAATTTTTATTTTGATAAATTAAAATATCATGATATAAACATCAGAGTGCACATACATTTCCACATACATATAAATTTAAATCATTAATTATGTATTATAAAAAAGAAATTTCATTTATAGGATTTATGACAATTCAAATATGTTCATAAATTATTATACTGCAAGCATCTGTGTATTGATATATAATGTTTTATGTAAACCCATTGTGAGGTATTTGTAAATCAAAATGTGATAGATCATTTTTTTTTATTTTATGACAATTCAAATATGTTCATAAATTATATGGCACATCTGTGTGCATATATCAATACATATTAGATAGACACATATATGTAAAATAATCATTTATTATTATAGGACAATTCAAATGTGTTCATAAATTATACTGCATATCTTTATGCATATACCAATGCATGTCAGGTAGATACATATATGTTAAAATTAATCTTTTTCATTGTTATATGACAATTCAAATGTTCATTTATTATTATACTACACATGTCTGTGCATTGATATATAAATGTTTTACGTAAACCTATTGGAACATATATGTAAATCACAATGTGATAGCATATTTTTAGTATATTAATCAAAATCAGAAGGCTTAATTTATATATGTATAGCCATATTCTGTAGACCTTAATTTCATTTTTTATTATTAATAAACCAATATTTCATTGTTAAAATTATTCCAGTGACTTACTCAATCTTAAATATTATAAATTATTATATGTTACACCATACTCTTGCTCACAGTAACAGTTATAGAACTTGTGTTCTCTAACTAGATTCATGCATAATGGTCTGTTATATAAAAGGAGGTTATATTTAGTGTTTATGGGCATCCAGTTGATGATGATCATCTTGGATTGGTGCAAAAGGGATATCCTTTAAAGTCCATGCACTACATTTTATTTAGTTTAGTATTTATTTACAAATTAAGTTTATAGTTGGCCAGTACATTAATGGTACTAAGTGGCCAGAGCATTGATGATGATCAGCATGTTTAATACCCACATTTGTGTTTATTGTTATATATTCTGATGGATTAGCACTTAAGTTTGTGCATCCAAATTAATGTTTAAATAATCTGCCAAGCTAGCAAGAGCTAAATAATTACCCTGGTCTATAGTAGACCCATTTCAAATCCAGTTACAAGATTGACTGTTGATTTATTGTTGTTTTTTATAGTTGATCATTCATCATGATGAATGATTATTACTTTTGGGTAATGCTGGTGAACTTATAATTGAATCCTATACTTAATATGGTTAGCTGTGCTGATCTCTCAGGTGATCTCTTATTATCTTTATCATATTCATTACTTTTATATTACTTTTATATTAAATTTATATTTAATATTTTAAATTTTGATCATTTATTATTGGGGTTGATGATGATGAGTGCCATCACCCCAGGTAATCCCCTATTTTCCACAATATATATATATATTATAACGATCCAAACGAAGTGGGAGATCGCATCGCACCGCACCGCACTACCAAGGGCGCCATCTAGGCATTTGAGCCTAGAAAAATTTATAGAGTAGGCAGATACGCGCCGTTAAGATTCCACTTTATTTAAATATTCAGATCATTAGCCCAAGTCACTAGCTCAGCGGAGACGCAGAGATAATAAAATATAAATTGTATATCTTAAATATAAGAGAATAAAAGCCACTGCCAGAAATTAACACATAAAAATATTTATTTACGCACATATAAAATCATTCTAAACCCGAGGAATAAGTTTAACATTTAGATTTTTATCTTAATTTTTAATTTTACATTTAAAATAGCTTGCTATAATGTTTAATATTTTATTTAGAGGGTCGGGTATGAATAGGCTACATAGGTCTGCATTTGAAAGGAAAATATTCTTCCCTGATTTAACCTTAGGCAACAAATTTCGCAATCAACTGGCGCCAATCCATCTGATACATTCATGTATTCAATGTAGTATGATACGACAACACAAAATACTATATTGTCAGGAATGTACATCTGAACAATAAGTAGAAATAGAGAAGCAATTGACTCTCCACCAACAGGAATGTGACATCTGTTGGCAAGTAGATCAATAAACTAAAAACTCCATAGGAATGGACTGCGGTCTTCTGCCGACTTACAAACCCATCCATAGGCAAACAGAGGGTGTGTGGCGTATATCTATAATCCTGCCCGTAGCGGATCTCATACTACGTCTACTAATTACACAAATATATCCAATCCATTGAACCAATTCAACTACAAAATGAATAACCTAAGATTACCCTCCCTTAATACAACTTTACAAAACTATATAGCCATTCACGCCCGACTTAATTTTAACATTTATATACGTTCTCACAGATTTGTTTAAAAATGTTGGGTATAGATCGATTACACAGATTCCACGGTCAAAAACATTTCAAAATAAACATAAACGATCAAAATACAAAATTATTGATACCGACAATCGCAGAGGGAAACTTATAAGTAACCCAATAGTATTCACCATAAGATACTTGCGTTGTCACCAACAACTTAAAAGACATCCGAATAAATACATTTTAGATACTCACCATAAGGTATCATTATTTATCGAATGTCTATATATTTTGATCAAATATGAGAACCAAAATCTAATTAACCGCAAACGAATCCATGCAAGCGTCTATAGACAACTTAAATGTAATGCATTTAATAATTTCTACAATAAAATATTACTACAAATAAAAATATTAAAAGGGAAATGATTCTTTTAACAATCGGGAAAGATATAAAATTAACCATTATTAATTTGATTTAAAACTTACAAAAGTCAGATAAGAGTCCGTTTTAAATAAGTTGGCTTGTTTATTACATTGTACAACTTGACGAAAGTTCTTGATTGATTTTAATAATTGTTCATTTCCTATAGCTTACGGTAGCAGAGCTCCCGGTTCCTGGTGTCAATGTCCACAGAGTCTTTAATTGCAAGATCAATCTAATGTTCAGGAGGTGGCATTTGCTGGTTCATGGTATCAGTCATTTCATTTCAGAGATAAGTGAGAGAGAACGATAAAGCGCGTCTTTATCACTCGTCTCACCCAACCAAGTTGAAAAAGCTGACTGGAACTCAGTATTTTTTCTTTTTAGAGTCCTCCTATGGATTTCATGAACAAAAACGTCACTGTTCTGTTTTTTCGTTATGGTCCGAGCCAAGGCTTAGTGCTTCCATTGGTCAAGCTAAAATCTCTTTCTTCTCTTATCTAACTTTTCATCTGACTTTTTAATTAAACAGCTTTTAGATAATTAATAAACAACCATTTCCCTTTATAGATTACAGGAATTAATTAATACCTGTTTTTATTTTAACTTACGTTATTTTTTTATTAAAATATTTTTATATTTCAATCTTGTATTTTTTTTTTTATTAAAAAAAATACGTTCAAATACTTTTTTTTTTTTGTTTATGAAAAAAATATTTTTAAAGTTTAGCATCTGTGCGAATGTATACACGTTTAACAATATTTTAATTTTAGCGTTTAGTTTTTTTACTTTTATTTGCGAACTTTTAAGTTTTTATTTTAAATTAATGTAACGACATATTTATATATCGTTACAATATATATATATATATATAATGAGATACCATGCAAAAAGTTGTAACAATAATTATCATCATTTCATGAACAATAATATGAATAAAATGAATATTAGTAGAGAGACAGCATTTAAGTTAGAAATAAACAATAAACAAGGCACAAACATAACAATATTACCAGCATTAACCACAACAATAATCATTCTCTGTGACTGGATTTAAAAGAGGTACATTATAAAATCTAGACAAAGTCAAAACTACGGGTATAATAAAAAAAGAAATTACTTGCAAGCATATATTTAAGTGCTAAAGTTACAAAAATTAAAAATGCTGAGATCAAAATATCATGCTCATCATCATCAATGCTCTGGTCATATAACACCATGAGTTAACAGGTTGACTATAAAATAATTTTTAATCTGTTAATAAAGTGTTGTGAATGCACTTTAAAAGTGATATTAAACATTGTGCCACCATTCACATATACATATAAATTAACCATCATTGCTCTAGAGCTAGCTCAGGATCAAAAGACCATAGACATTGTGACAGTGAACAAGAGAAACTATAAATATATATTCTTAATCTACTTTAATTTAAATAATCTTACTAAGATAATTTATAAATCGCTTAAAACACTATTCTATAATGAAATCAAGTTCACACACTGTGGCTAGACATTAAAACTCATTTTTAAAAACAGTTATTTGATAAAATTATCTAATAAGTTAATAAATTCAGAAAAGATATAAAAATATAATTCCAATGTCAGTCATTTCTATAAAAATATAATTTCATATTAGCAAATATGATTAACAAGTTGATTTTTATTACTTTCTAGTTTATTCCATCTTTTAATAATTAAATCTGAGAACAACATTTCACCCTAAGAGATAAACAATTAAGACTAGTTAAAGCATTCATTCCCTGTTTTTTATGAAAATGGAGATGTCAATCTTTTTTTATAAATTTTGAAGGGAAAGTAGAATAAAAAAAAACATGTTTCAACAAAAAAACTTCAATCAAAATTATTTTTTATTAACAATTATTACTGATATAAAATATTATTTGGGAAACATAGTTAAATAAATAAATAATGTGTAAATTAAGATGTGCACATTAATTATACCTTATTTTACTATGGTTTAATTTCATAATCCTTCTTTTGTAATTATAATTTTCAATTTCTTTCATGTTAGTTTTTCCTTCCTGTTTCTCCCCAATGTTTATATTAAAATTAGAATAATAATTTCGAGGGTTGGTTATCAAAAGCTGAATTTAATCATGATTTTTTGTTGTAGCTTCAAGTTTTTAAGTTGATACTTATAATAGTAATTTTCAAATTAACACACAGATTTGCTGGGTAGGCAAACCACAGTTTATTATCCACTTTATAATATAATAATTTTCTGCTCGGGTCAATAAAAATTGAGACAGTCATGCATTTGTAGGAACATAGGTTTGCTGCAGTTTTGTCAGGAGTATTTTCATTTTATATTATTTTAATAAATTTTTAATGAATGAACATACCACATTAGGTTTGGTGATGCATAGCTTTTAGCTAAATCTTAGCACATGGTTTTCTTCAAACCCATTTCAAAAATCATTTTTGATTTTTTAAACTGGTAGTGATATTTGTCTTACTTCAGACTATAAGATTATTTCTCACTGCTTTTTCTCTCAAAACTGAATCAAAATGACTTGCTGAGTGGATTAGATACTGAAACCTATTGTTTAAAGTTGCCTCCCTTTTTAATTTTAGAGACCATTTTGTTATCACCCAATCACAAGTATCTCAGAAATGGCAACATTAAAGTCTGACCAATTGATTTTTTTTTACAAAATAGTTATTTCTTTCCTTTTCCTTAATTAAAAATTTCAGTCCTCTAATAATTGAAAAATTTCTTTGTAGTTATTTTTCATTTTAAGTCTCAAAAAATAAAGTATAATCCTTTAATCCCTTCAAAGTGAATGGATGCCATGTTGAATTTTTAAATAAATAGACTGAGATAAAATTTGTATAATATCATCAGGATTAATGCACTAAATTATTACTAGAAAGTAATGATTATATGTGTGTGGGAGATGATGATCTGGACAACTGATGAGTGGTGCTTCAACTAAAATATGTATATTGGAGATCATTTATTTTTTCACACGTATGTGATCATGTGTATCAGTTATATTAAATAGAGTGAATGACTGAAGGGATCTTGAGTCTGGGTTCAAATCCTCTTTAATTACTAAAAGAGAAAATGTTAAGAATATCATAAAGCTAAAAAAATATAGTCATTATCTTAAAAAAAATTGAAAAAATTAGATTTTAACACTAGCACAAATGCATTTTGAGAGTTAAATTTTAATCTGACACCTTTTTAGACAGCTTAATCCCATTCCTTATGAAATTTACAAAAAAAGATAGACTTACCTAAGAATAATTATTAATTGTAAAGCATTAGAAATAAGTCATGCTGAAGAGCTTTTGCTTGTTTATTAGATCTTATCCTTTTATGCAGCTATCTGTTGCACATATGCTTCTGTCTAAGGCAAAAGAAATAACATTTTATAATAAGTATTGTATATCAGATATGCAAACAGAACTTTAATTAATTGTAATTTATTGGAAAAGTGAAATTAATTATAAAATAATTACAAAAAAATATATAATATAAAAAAAACAAAGATAAAAAGTGACAAGATGAAAGACTAAAAAGTTTCAAGGTATATGTGTATCACATTTTTGCACATGATGAATCTTCAAAGAATAATTTTTTTTCAATTTTAGTGTAATATAAAAATATTAATGATAGTAGAAAAAAACAGCCATAGATTACAAAAAAGAAATGTAATTGCTTATGTACATGACAAAATTATGTGATATAGATCAATACAAAAACAGATACTTTAATCACAAAATAAATGTTTATAGAATCAAATACCTTTTTTCATAATCTACCAAGTCAATACTCAATGGCAACTTATATTCGTTTGTTCTTTCTATAACTTCTTTCAATACCTAGATCATGATCTACTGTACTAAATCCTTTTAAATCCAGCTTGTTCTCTTGGTTGGGGTGGAAATTCAATGTTCTCTGTAAATGAGAACATTGGATTTCCACCAACCAAAGAACAGAATATTTATAAAAATGCAACAGCAACAATTAGATCACATAATGATACTGGGAAAGTCAACATTGAGAAAGATTACAAGACAGAATTTATTTATATCTCCAAACCTTTTACAGAAATGCTGTAAAAGTATTTTGTGAATTAAAATGGGAAGCTAAAGGAGTGAAAGTAAATGAATATTATTTAAGTCATTTAGATTGTGCAGATGATGTAGTTGTTTTTTACAATGTATAGTAGCACAGAGCTACGTAGTTATTATCAGATGAAAGTTAGGAGTAGGGTAAATATTAAAAGAACTAAAGTAATGTCTAATGAATTTTCTCAAAATATGAAAATAAAGAATTGGTTATGATGAGTTAGAAGAAGTTATGAAGTTACATACCTTGCTTAGATTATTAATACAGATAAAAACATAATGGATGAAATTAATCCTTAAATTAAACTTGTTTTTTTATACTAATAAAATATGTCTATGTGTTTGAAAAAGGAAGGTTTTAAATGAATATGTTTTACCAGTTCTTACTTATGGATCTGAGACTTGGACACTTAATAGAAAGACAATGCAGAGACACAAGACCACTCAAAAGAAGTATGGAGAGATGCATGTTGAAGTAACAAGAAGAGATCGAAAAAGCAATATATAGAGTAAGAGGACAAACAGGTATTAGTGACCTCGTTGAAAAAATTAAAAGACTGAAGTAAAGTTGGACTGGACATATTCCATGGAACAAGGATGATTGGGAAATCTTAAACTGGATTCCAAGAGATTGTAAAAGACCCAAAGAAGCACATGTGAATCGATGGATGAAATAAGAAAATATACAGGGTGATGTGGAGAGGGAGAAGATGCTAGAGATTGGAGAAGATGGATTGAATTTGGAGAGATCTTCATCCTGCAGTGGATTGATAATGGTTGATTATATATATATTGTAATGTCCACTACATTATTTAGTGTTTTAAACAAGTTAACTACTTGTACTCGGTGATCAATTACATCCTATCTATTAAATTTGTTTCGCCATACAATTCAGTAAGATTTAATGGACACAATTATTTTTCCTGGTCACACAACACTCTTTTAACTAATGTAGCTACTAAAATAATGGGATAAAGTAAGCCAGCTTTTAATTTATTTGAAAGGTGCCAGAATTCTATATTTAGAATTCACTGGCAAACATCCCTTTTTTATTTATTTAGCTACGACGACATTTTGGAATCTCTGGAGGATTGTGTTTCAGTACAATGTTGGCAATTTATTTAAATTATAATAATGTCTAAATTGTAATGAATTTAGAACTATAAGAATTAATAACAATGTAAGTTACATTTTACATTATTAATACAAAATAAAAACATTAATATGATTGAGAAAATAAAATATAAAAAGATAATCAAAATATAAAACTACAGCTAACATTTGTTTCTTTTATTCATATGACTTGTGGTGACAGTTCATCATGCTTAAAAGTTCAAGAAAGTGATCACTAATTTTGTTGATTTAATAAAGTTACTGACTGGTAAGTTTGAATGTTAACGTGCAGGATTTCTAAGGTTGACCATGCGTGGATTTGCGGTCCAGTATTCCGGCGATCTTTAAGTTTTTGTGGTTAAAATCTAGTAGGAGATGGCTTCTTCACTCAGATAGTTCGCAACACAGGTACAAGGCAACTCCAGCAAATGAACGGCTACTACTCGCACATCTTAATATTTCAGTCTATTAGTAACAGTAGTTTGGCCCACTTTCATAATTTCTTCACATATAATTTTATTTTTACTGCTCTCTGCAGGAAGGACGATCTAAGAAGAACCCTCTGCACCATCTGTTATTTTTTTTGTCCTGTTTATTTTTTCTTTCTGCACAACTCTTCTTGACACCTGCCAATGTGTTCCAAATTTAAAATAATTTAACCTACAAAGTCTTCCTTTTTTCTTGATCGCCATCTTTAATTACTTAATGAATATCACTTTGTTTCCATGCTGCTGATTGCCTTGCGATAAAGGTTTCTTTTAAGTAAATTATTTGTTTTTTTATTGTACTTTCTACATTCCTTCTCTCTTTTTAATTTCATTAAACACAAACCAAAAAAATATATACACTCACATTGTTTAAATGAATAGATCAAATATATTTATATAAATATATTTTTCATTAGGAATTTATCAATTCAACATTTAAATTGCCAATGCTATTTGTACTAAGATAAAATACAGTACAATACCTTCGCAATCAATGACAAGGATAAAATACGGTGTTTACACTCTTCTTTTATTCTCCAACCTTATTTTGGTACATCCATGGTCTTCGGGGTCTAAATCTATCCAGTTTTCTCCTAATGCTATCTGTCATGATTCGTTTTACATGGTCTTAAGGCTCTTGCATTGAAAGTCTCCTTTTTTCCTTTTTCATTTGCGAGAGTAAATGCATTTGGACCATTCTCTCTAACTATTTGATACGGGCCTTCATATAATTCCTGAAACTTTTTGCATATACCTTTCTCTGTTTGGCTAACAGGATTTGTCCGGACCATACCCTGTCCCCTTTTTTGAAATCTTTGGGTCTTATACCCCTTCTGTCTACCCTTGCAACTGCGGCATGTCTCATGTTGGATGCTGCCTTTCTCTGATCTATCTTTCCATCAATATGTTCAGGAATTGTTGGCAACTTGGCATTGTATAGCCTTGGTACAGGTTGACGGAACTGTAGCCAAATAGGCGCAAACCTTGTGGAACCATTCTCCATCCAGTTGATATAATTCACTACTCTGGGCAACTGTTTCACCCACTCTTTATGGTTTGAAGATGTGTACACTCTAAAAAGTCTTCCCAATTCCCTCATCACCCTTTCGCAAGAGTTCGACTGAGGGTTACGGATAGATGACAATATGTGTCGTACTTTCATTTTCACTGTCCACTCCTTTCATTCATTGGCCATGAAAGGAGTTTCATGGTCAGATAATATTGTCTTTGGTTTGCCCATTTTGGGAAAGTATTGTGTTTCTAATATGCATATGGTGTTCCTTGTATTAGCCTGCGGCATAGGTTACACACATACCCATTTCAAAAAAACATCATATACCACTAATATGTACCTCATCTTCTGGAACCTAGGTAGTGACCTGTAAAAATCAATCGCTATCAGATCATTCAGACTTTTTTTATTATCGGGTTTACCATTCCTGCATATGATTTGTTGACTGGTTTAGTTCTCTGGCACAGTTCCCACCCTTTCAACATTTTAGTTATTTGGTATCTCATGTGCGTCCAGTAAAACCAAGTTTTCAACAATCTCTTGGTCTTGTGGACTCCATAATAGCCATATAAGCAGTGTGTATACATAGTTAGTCTCTCTTGGAGCATCTTGGGCATTACCATTCTCCACGTTCTCTCCTTTACGTCTACCAAATACCATAATACTCCCTCACTCAACCAATATCTTCCATATTTTTCGAAACACCTTCCCTTTTCCCCATCTTTATTTTTTAAAAATTATCTATAATCACCTGATATCTGGGATCTAACCTCTGCTTATCACCTAAGTGGTTCAATTCATCTTTCACAGACATGTCAATTTCTGTGCTTAATGCCATCAGACTTATATCTTCCATTTGCAAATGCCTTGTGGGCTTCAAACCTGGGTTTTGGCTCAAAGCATCTGCCACTACATTCTCTGAACCTTTACAATATTAGACAGATAACTGTGGTTAACGAATTCCAGACTCTTATGATCAGTTCTGACTATCACCTCTGACCCTATCAGAAATTTTCAGAATCTCTGGAATGCCCATACTACAGCCAACACTTCCTTTTCTGTTATGGAATAATTGACTTCCGGTCCCCTAAATGGTCTACTAATGAAGTATATTACTTTTTGACTACCATATTCCTGCATCTGCTTCAAAGCCGCACCTAGTCCATATCCACTGATATCCACTTGTACTATAAAGGTTTACTTAAAATCAGGCTATATCAGCATGACTTGTTCCAAAAATTTCTCTTTGATGCCTTTGAACACTTCATTATGTTTATCTGTCCATTCCCATGGGACATTTTTTCGTAATAACTGTAATAAAGGTTCCATATCTGCTGCAAAGTTTCTGTAAAATTTATTATAAAAATTACATAGTCCTAAGAAGGACTTTACCTGTTTCACTGATTTAGGAGCTGGGAAGTCTCTGATGGCTTGTATTTTATCAGGATGAGGCTTAATCCCTGTTTTACTGATCAAGTGCCCTAAGAAACTGACTTCTGCAGCGGCTATACAACTCTTTTGCAAATTAATGCAGATACCTTTGTCTTGGCATTCTTGTAAAAACATTTCCAAATGTCTTAAGTGCTCTCTTGGATTTTTAGATGCAATTATGACATCATCCATATAAATAGTCATGAAACTCTTGGTTTCGGGTGATAATACTCTGTCTAGGCACTTTAGAAATCCTGCTCTGCTGTTTCTTAAACCAAATGGCATTCTATTAAATTGGTAAGATATGCTGTTATATCTGAAGGTTGTATATTGGTGGTCTGCTGGGTGTAGTTTAATCTGCCAATAACTGGTCATAAGATCTAATGTCGAAAAGATTTCTTTACCACGGAACCTGTTCAATAATTCGTTCATCGGTGGAGGCACGTTTTGGTCAGGCCAGGTAATTCTATTAAGCTGTTTCACATCTAAGCATAATCTAACTGACCCATCTTTTTTTACTATCACCAATGGGTTGTTATATGGTGATGATCCCTTCATTATAATTCCCCACTCTTCCATCTGCAACAATTGTTTTTCCACTTCCATTCGATATTGATAAGGCACCGGATACAATTGTGCCTGATAGGGTGTGCCATTTATGATCTTAATTTGATGTTCATACCCCTTAATTATCCCCGGTCTAGCTGAAAAATTTTCATTATACTTGTCTAATAATTCATTCACTGTCTTTTCCCATCCTTCCCCTTGCTCCCTCTCTGTCTCGCTTCATATACTACATATTTCTTTTGGCAGGGTTTTTTCTTTTGATTTAAATTCTACTATTTTTTCTTCACATGTAATACTGCCTTCTTTATAGTTAATTAAGTACCTTGTTTTATGCATAAAATCCGACCCTACTATCACATTATGTATGAGTCCCTTCAATATCAACAAAGTATGTTGTATGACTCTCTTTCCCACTCTTATTAGTACCCATACTTGTTTTGTCTCTAGTTGGGCCTTTTTATTATTGGCCAAAGTTACTAGGGACTTCCTCACTGGTAGAGTTTGAATGTCATGGGTTTGTTGTATCATCCATGCATATATGGTATCAGACATGACCGATATTTGACTACCAGTATCAAACAACGCATGTACTTCAATATTATTAACCCATATTATAATTTTTGGGCATTCTTGGGGTGCAAACTTTATGGTCTCCTTATCCCATTCGCAAATCAGATTATTTATTTCTTTTGTTTCACCTATTATCGCTTCAATATCTCTGTACTTCATATACTTTGCTTGATTTCTATTCTATTGTTTTTTATTAATACATTTGCTGAAGCTGCTCCCCCTGCTGTCACTTTACCTTACTGAGCTACTTTACTTCCATCATTTTGCCTACTCTTATTATTATTATTATTATTATTATTATTATTATTATTATTATTATTATTATTATTATTATTATTATTATTATTATTATTATTATTATTATTATTATTTAAACTACATACATGAAACAAAACAAAAAAACCCCACAAAACTCTTTTATATTTAACTTTTTATTATTTACTCCTATCTCAGGATGTGGTTCTCGTTGAAGCCTTTTACAGCATTATAAATTATTTATATAAAAGATATACATTAAAAATATTGTATAGTTACAGGTAATAAAATACTATCTCTAAAATATAATATTTACATTTTGTTAAGGTCTAAACAAAAGAATTACATATATAAAAATTGGAACACAACCAGACATTCTACTACAGCATTATAAATTATTTATATAAAAAATATGAAATACAGTTGCTGGAAATTATTACTCCTGCAGTTTCATATAATTATGATTGCTTAAATTCTAAACACTCTGTCTTTTTATGCATATGTATCAGAATAATGTTTTCTTTATGACAAAACATATTGCTGTTAATTCTTTTTTGTGAAGTTTAAAAAATCAAATAAAAAAAAATAAAAAACTCCTTTTACTAAAATGCTAGTAAAAATAGAATTTTTAAGATACATAAAAAGTCATTAGAAAGATGATATAATAATAAAAAAGATGGTATATGCCACATGTTTTACTCCTTAACATTTCCACACATTTGTGAGTTAAAGTTAATGATTGGTTAAAATTCTAACTTAAGTTGCATTTATGGGGCACTTGTGGGCTCAGCCTGAAGTCATTAATTATATTTTGATTTGAAAATATATTATCTTTTTAGAGACATAAAGAGAAAATAAAACAACTTTAATTGAATAAAAACAGATTATTTAACAAAATGTTAAACTTTATTTTGTTTTTCTTTTCTTGTAAAACTGATAATTATTACTTAAAATTTTACTTATTTATCTCTCTTATTATTTGTTTTAAAATTAAAAACTAGTAAATAAATAAAATTACTGATAAATGGAAACATTATTTATTTTATTTTTTATATTTTTTCTTGATCTTTTACAACTACCCATAATAAACTATAAACAGTCACATTTTTATTATTTAAAAATTGTTTAGGATTTTCA
>JAQFVV010002268.1:0-30410 GCA_028023455.1 Epiperipatus broadwayi | reverse complement strand
TCTTACATCTTATTCCTGATATATCAAGATGCCTTGTGGACTGGTTTTATGCACATCAACATAATATAATGCAACTATTTCCACAGATGTGAGAGAGGTATTATGAAAACTATATCCATTGTTATTCTGCCATTAAATTGTTATAGTGATTATATGACAAATTTTCTTTCCCAAATGAAGTCATTTGTTTTAAATTGTAAATAGCACTTTGATTATTTTGATGGTGTGTTCCATCCATCTTCATGATTATTCTCTTCTGTCATTATCATTCATTCTGAGCACTATCTAATTTTCTGATGAATTAGATTGTTTCAAGATATAATCGAAATAATACAATTACAATCTATCTCATCATTTGCGGTTTGGAGGATTCATATTTGATCTGATGGAGCATTAATTCCTTGAGCTATTTTGAATTTTGTAAGTCTTCACCAATACTACATTTCAATAATATCAATACATTATCAATATCCAATTTTTATATGAAGAGTTCAAACTGGATTTGAACAATATTTTTTTATTTTTTATCTATCTATTTTTAAGGTGTATCCTAGTTAATTTTTCCTTTAGTGCATATATTCAAATAATATGGAATATTTTTTATTTAAGTCAAAATTTTGAAGTAAATTTTTTTGAACACAATTTTAAAAAATATATAGCTAATTTAACAAATGGCTATAATTGTTTTTTTTTTTTGTTTTATTATTATTTATTTTTGAATAGAACACAACTTTTTTTTTCTATATTTATGAGACAGCATTTTCAACATTCCATAGACTTAAATTCACATATTTGTGGATTACATTCTGCAAGCGCATTATAGCTGAAAGAGATTTTAATATGATTAAAAGATTTGATCATTAATTTTTGTGTATTATTTGATAAATTATTAATATCATTTTAAGAAAAACTTTCAGCAAGATATTTATTAATTTGCTAGTATTGACTGGTAATATTTATTACAAACTTGATCCATTATGAAAGCCAAATAAAGTTTTTTACTATGAATATTTCAGATTATTTTACTCAAGCCCTTTTAGCTATACTGGTATAATAGCATGTGAATACATAAAAAATGACATGTGATTCCGACATTTAAATTTCAAAGCAGCACATTAATTAGAGAAACTGTGAGACAAATCACATTATAGAATTTAATACTGTAAGTGAGCATCAATCTGATATAGCAGTTTGGCAGTAATAAAAACATATTTTGTGATTTCTTAAGATATGTTGAATCATTCCATGATTCTTTTTCTCATAAGTCTTAGCTCATATATGCTCAATCAGTGAAATGTTCAAAGATAGAGTTAACCATGAAATAGATTTTTTAATATTGGTAGTGATGCATGTTTGTGCATTGTTTTGATATAAAAGGTGCTTTGGATTGATATTCAGAAAAGGGAATAAGGTCGTCTGTAAAATTTTAACCACAGACTACGGCCTTTTCAGTTTGCTGATAATGTATATCTGAGTTGTCTCACTATGAAAATTTGATGGTGCACCATTGACAGAAGTTATTTAATCTTATATATAATAATATTTGAATCATTTTTATTGCCACACCAGTCTTCTTTTCATCATTATATAAAATTTCATAGTGAAAGTAATGCCTTTCACATAACTATTATTCATCCCTCCCTTATAATTTAGTATTATAAAAAGTAGTATATATAAGGGGTTTTATGCATCTGTGCTTGTATAATCTTGAATTCTCGATAAACATTAATATAGTTTCATTCCTGTTGCCATACATTTGTGTTATTGAGTCATTGTGACATCTGAGTTCTCGGACTTGCAGTGATGTGCAACTATTTGTTTCAAAAATTTCATTTCAAATCATATATGCTTAATACTAAAATATTAGGAAATATAAATATGTATATCCTTACATACTTGTACTTATAATTTAGGCATAGTAAAAACAAATAATGGGTTGCATCAAATTTTCATCCAAAGAAGAGAGTTGCAAGCATGAAAATTGGACACCACCACAAATCTGTGGCTGCCATATCTTCATTATTGACTAGTCATGAATATGCCAACTTTCTCAAATATAGACATCATATCCCATCTATCAGTGCTCAAAACAATCGATCTCAAATATATTTATGTATATGCTATTTTGTTTTCTTGTTCATTGCTTTAATTTGTGTATAATAGTAGTTATTAGCTTGTCTAGCTCGGCTTTTAATATATGGTAAATGTCATATAACATTCACACTCTAATATGGTTAATTGGACTTTAACAGTCTAATATACCCCTTTCTTTTTTTTTTCTCATCTGGGATTGTTCCAAACTTTATTCTTGCGGGTAAATGTGTTCAATGAAAATAGTCTATATTTTTCACATAATGTTATAATTTTCCATGCCTATCTGTCTTTATAATTCATTATCATAAAAGATAAAATAAGGTGTTGGTTATGCATTTCTTAATTTCTATTTGTAAAAAAGTTTGCAAGCATAACAAATCAAACTCGGCAGAAACAATATTAATGCATATATAATAAGTTACTTTTACAATAGTAAAGTAAATGAGATATTATTTTATATAGCTCTATGTTTTTTATGTAATAGTAATATTAGCGATTAAGCCAATGCACATGCGCTTTAAAGATAAATTATAAATGAATACTCAATTTTTCCAGACACGAGATATAGTATTTTAGAAAGAATGGAATGCATCCACCCATTCTTGCGACCCAAACATTTATGTATGGGCAAATCTTAAGTGTGTGGAAATAAGAGCGTTTGGGTCGAAAGAATGGGTGGATTCATTCCATTCTTTCTAAAATACTATATCTCATGTCTGGAAAAATTGAGTATTCATTTATAATTTATCTTTAAAGCGCATGTGCATTGACTTAATCGCTAATAGTATAGTAAACAAAAAAATAAACTACTCATCAGATTACATTTTTACCCAGTTCATATGCATATTATTTCAACTTTAGTAAAAAAAAATTAGATATCTGACTATATGAAATTACTTATACTAATATATTGATTTTGTTTTGATATAAAATTTCATTTCAGATGTGTAAGCATTAAATTATCTGTATAGGGGGCATATTTGAAATCTCTAACATTTGATAAAAAATGAAACTAATTAAAAAAATTTCTGTACCTACTTTTAAATTATTGTTAATGTGTATATATATATATATTCATCCATTATATAATATTGTTCATGAAATTATTGTTTTCACTATTTATAAATAATTTGATATTGAAAGAAAAAATTATTATTTAACTCTACTTATCTTTCAATTTATTTTTAAATGAATATATTTTAGAATTAGAATCAATTGTTCATTTCCACTTTTAAAATGTTTCCTTTTTGCCAGTTATAAAATTTCTCCCCTTTGTCAGGGAAATCTGTTTTCTAGGCATAGAATGGAGGTTTTGTCCAAATTCGTTCAAATTCGTCGTCATCCCCTAAGAAAATACTCAGATGATTTTTCCTTTTGAGAACTGCCAGCAAGACAATTTTATCAAGGATTTTTGTTACTTTAGCTACTGAAGGTTTTTAAAAAAATATTTTGCTTACAATCTTGTATATTAGAAAATAAAAAAAAGAGTACTTATAACTATTAATCAAATAATATGAAGTAAATTTTAAAAATAATAGCAAATAATTTTTTTAATATATTAAAATATTTTGGGGATTCAAAATATTAAATTTGTAAAATTACTGCACTTTTGTTAATCTGCCTATCAACATAAATTACTCTATCATAATTAAATTTAATGTTAATATTAAATGCAAACAATAAAATATGTTTGTGAGTACTTAAGTACACTTGGGTCTTGTTTTATGCCGTAGATAGGTTCCTCAGAAAATACGCACAAAAGAAATTACACAAAAATAGACTTAACTTCCCTTGAAAAATGGGGGATACGTACTGTAATTTTCAAAAATCGCATAAGAGCAAAGTGACAACGTAAAATTACTTTAAAATTCGCATGAAAAAAAATAAGGAAATAAAATATGACTAATAAAAAATTTCAAATTTGAAAAAAATTGATACAAGACAAACTTTTTTTATTAACTACAGTATTTAATTTTATTCAGAACAATATATTTTTATGTGTAATTTACATTATTTTACATTTTTTCATATATCTACAGTATTTTAATCATTATTGCTATTTGACGATATGCAGGTTCGTTTATGACATCGTAAGACATCAGATTCATCGCAATAGGAAATACAACTAGCGCCAACTTCATTTTTTTTAATTGCTCTTATAATGAACTCTCCTAAACTAAAATGTTTTCTAATCGCTGATGATCCTTCCCATTTCGCTAAGCGATCTAAAATTGAAAATTTTTTTTCAAAAGAAATTTCTTTTCTGGGTGTTTTTTCCTCTCCATTAGGGTAAACTAAAAGTTTAAAATAAAAATAAGAACTTAGAGTTATGATAATAAAAAGAGACCTACTCACCGCTGTTGGGCAAAAATTAATTAAAACTAACAATTAAAAATTAAATTCTTATTTTTATCTTTAATTTTTTAATTTTCAATTCCATTTAAAAATCAAATTTCATTGTTTTACATCACATTAATTTCAGATTACATTACGTAATTTTTAAATTGTTAATTACAATTAAAAATCAGATTTTCATTTTTAGTTGTCAAATTTAATTGTGCCCACCGCTGTTACTCACCTTTTAAAAATAAACTTGCGGACATTAAATGATTAATTGATTACATACTCTTTTTTTAAAAAGCAAAAATAGAATGTGATTTAAAATTCAAAAGCAACATGCATAGTATAGTCATCTAATAAGTTTGAACAGATTTACATTATAATATCGTAAAATTTAATGTGTGTATATAAAATGGGAAATCCTGATTTTAAGTGAATTACGAACTTCTTTATTGCATAAAATCTATTACAGTACTATTATAAAGCGCTGAAAATATTGAAATTATTAGATGGAAGTCGAACTCCGATAATATGTTGTTTGAGTGCGCGAAATTTATAATATTTAAAGTAATAGCGCATTATCGGAACTTGGCTTCTGATCTAATTATTTTTATCGCACAAAAGAAAACCTCATACAAAGATATTAAGAAGAAACATGAATCGCATTAAAAAAATCCGCATAAAACGAGACCCGGGTGTATACACTTTCTTTTTTTTATAAATTGAATGAAATGAATGTTTATGGTTATACTGTAACATTTTTTGCCTCCCCATTATGTTATTCAATTTAACATGAATCCTATCTTTTAGATGATGTTCTTGTATCATATTCGCCTTTTATTAGCTTTTCATAATTAACTGTCTACTTGAATGATTTGCTTTTCTTACATTTACTAAATATACAAACCACATTGTGACTTTTTTTTTTGCATCTGGTTTTTAATGAAAAAATGCTGCAACTAATGAGGACATTGAATTTAGTTTAGAGATGATAAAAGAGTGTGCTTGAGAAAGTGGAAGAACAAATTAGAGATTTATAATGATATATTTATGATGGAGTAAAATTTGTAGGTAGTTTTTGTATTTATTTAATCAATTTAAGGTTTTTTACTACATTAACTTTATCGGACTAAAATATCTTTTAAGAAATATGCACTTGGCTTTCATTTTTTTTATTTTATTCTAAAATAAGTTTTTTTTTTTTTTAAATTCTAAAATCTCTTTCTTCTAATAGTAGTTGTGTATATAGCGAAGTTTCTCATTTTTTATTTCTCCCTCTTTCATTTCTCAAATTATCAGGATTGCTATCAAGTAAAGTGTAACTTAACTCTCCAAATACAAGCTCATAAGCAAAAAAAAATCATGAAGTGATATAAATATAAGAATATTTAATTAAATTAAAATTTGTGTGAATTTTTTTGTTTGTTGTTTTTAATAGCAAAAAAGTTATTTTAACATTTTATTTAATTTATATTTATGAATTTTTAAATCATGATCAAGATTAAATAAAATTTTGCTATTCATTATTTTTATCAAAGAATAACATTTCAAAACTTATATATATATTAGTACAAACAATAAAAAGGAAAGAGATAGAAGAAAGGTCTATCTTAACAGGTAGTCAATTGTATTAATCATTCTAAAATTCTACTTAAAAGTTACCGAAAAACAATTATAGAATAATTAATATTTTTTTATGAATATATTATTTTATGTAAAGAAAAATGTATTCAAAAAAATATAGATATGTGTACTGCATTTGTCACTATAGCTTTATCTCCTTAGATTTTTTTTAATAACTTATAGCATAGCATTCATCATAAAAAATACTCACTACTTTGACATTAATTTTCAGAAACCAATTATAGAACAAGATAATGAAACAATGTTTTGATAAAAAATGAATGTAAAAAAGTATTAATTTAATATGCTTTGAATAAACTAGATTTTTTTTATAATTATCATGCTGTAAATTTATATATTGTTTATTCCATCAAAAATGATACTATGGTAATTTAAGGCATTTTTATTAATTAGTACACATTATTAATTAAGATATTTTTGTTGTGTATGTAAAAAAATTTGTTTATATATATTTTGCTGCTAGAAAATGTTTTCCCAACTAATAAATAAATGAGATATAATTAAAATGTCAAAACATGAAATCTATTTACAGCATATAATTATAACAGTTATTAAGATTTTGTGATTTGATACAATTGGCAGGATTACAATTGCATTATTGTTGCCCTAACAATCAGTATTTGGAAAAATGCCATGAGTTGTACCAATAAACCTAACACCAATCACTTTGGTTTGTCTTGTGAAAGATCTGATACTATTTGCTGCCAGTAACTTCCCATTCCAAACTTAAGCCTGCCTGACTGCTGTCTGCAAATAGTGGTAATGTGTTTTACTGTCAAATAATTCCTAATCGTGAATTACTGTTTTTGGCATAATTCATTAACTTGCTTGCATTAAATTCTCTTTCAAATGGACTTCAATTTTAATGGCCTAATTTTTGACTGGCCTATTCGAGCTATTAAATGTTCATTTATGTTATCATTTTATTTGTTAGCTGTATTGTATTCTCAATCCAATCTAGATAGTTTTATAACTTGGACAAGACCATTATTGATGGGAAGTTTTTAAGATGAATTCATAACAAACTCCATAAAAGAAAAAAAAAAGTATGCATTATATATGTTTGATACATATTTTCTTGCATTTTTTTTTAAAATAAGTCAATCAATCTTTGACATAAGATAACTGACAAAAAACTGAATACTCTTATTTATAGAAAATAAAAACTAGTATTGATTGTGGGTAAAAATCACCAAATGGAGTGAATTATTAAAACTTTATGAGTTATAATAAAAAAATACATAGCAATTATGTAAGTAAAAGAAAGCAGATTAATGAGTACTCTAGATTATCATAGCTCTCATTTATTATTTTAAACCCATTTTAATTTGTTATGCTTAATTAATTTTCTAAAAAATCATTTTGTTTGCTGAAACTATTCAAAATGTTGCTTTTCTGAATTATTTTTACATTTTTGTTTTCGATGTTATGAATTGTAGTTTTTATATTTTATTTCTCATATTGCTGTTGTTGCTGTTTTTTGTTTTTTTAAGAGAATTCATAATCAAAATTAATTAGAATTCATAATCAAAATTAATTAATTGTGTTATTATTGTTTTGGTTTCTTTACAAGAAGAATCACTTGCTGTATGCTAAAATATTTGTAATCTTTTTTTTTATATATATATTTAGGAATATTTTTAAGAATTTTTTTTACACAAACAAAAATGATTTGCTCAAATTAATCATAAAAAATATACCTCAACACTTATGCAGGTTAATGATTATTCATATTGTGTGTTATCCATAAAAAAAAAATTCTATTCAGAAAGTTATTTTTAATAACATTTTTATATGTGAGATTTATAATGATCTTTATCATAATTATTTTGATTTAATGAAATCTTACAAAAAAGAAATGTATTTTTTTATAAATTTAAATTTTTACTTACATTATTAAAATAATCAAATGACTTCATTACTCGATTATTTGTAAAATGTTTAGGCTCTGGAAATGTCAAAATTATAATGGATCCAAGGATAATATACTCTGGAAATTGCCAGTAAATCATGTATTGCAATCGTTAAAATAGTTTTGAGTAATATTTTTTTGTTTTACATCAATTTTTAAATTGTAAATAGCAAAAACGATTTTATATACATAAGCAGTGATAAGAAATTTAGTTACCATTTTACTACTTTAATTAATGATTTTTTACAAAGATAAAATTTTTTTTTTTAATAATCATTTTAATGCGCAATTACATTTTTTGAACTAGTTATATTTGCAAGAGGGAATAAAACTATGTAAAATTAGATTCAAAATTGTGATGACCTCTATTGTGTTTAATTTTAAAACTAAAAATACATTTTTCAAATAGCCCAACTTAATAATCTAGTTGATATTATATATATATATTTCTGCTATGTATGTATAACATTTACTTTTTTTATTGTTATTTATTTAGTGTTGCTCAAAATTTATTGTCAAATCCAGACTTAGTTCAGCAGCTTCAAAAAATGCAAAAAACATTACAGCAAACAGAAGCATTGAAAAATGAATTAAATGTGCAAGAGCAATTACGGCAACAATTACAAGAAGAATTTAGTAAACAAATAACTCCCATTCATTCCCAGGTAAATGAACTAATAATTTTTTTATTTTTATAATGAATATTGTAAATATGTTACCTATTATATAATATACTTTTGATTACTGTTTTTTTTTCCCCAAAAAATGAAAATAAAGCAGTCTATAATAGTTTACTAAAATAAAAAGACCTCTCATCCAGCATCATTTCTGTAAAGATGATGATGGAGAGATTTTTGTTCTTGTTTTATTTCTTGGATAAGAATTGTTAAATATCTGCTAACCAGTAATTGAGTGGTTAGCTGAACTAGCTATCTCTAAAAATCTTCAAGTTTTACTAGACTTGATTATGAGCATGATAACAGATACACTCATCGTCAAAGAATGCTTGCACAGTGATGATTTTCATGGATAAAATTTCATTCATATACAATTTAATTCCGTCTCTATCTTTTTATTGATCATATATAATATTGTAACAGTCATATTTGAACACCCACGCAACAAAATCCAGAGTTTTGGTAAATTATACCAAGGCTGATATAGATGAGGGTTTGAGACCAAATCTGACCGCACCTCAGCTCCTTCACCAACACTCCCTGACTTACTACCTTATGAATGACATATATGAGGTTACACTCGTAATCTCTCAATTTCCGCGCCGGCAATAGCAAAGGGTAAAACGAGAGACTCGGGGATATTTAACTAAATGTTTTATAGCTTAACCAAACACACTCACACAACCTATGGCTGATTATCTCATGCATATAAAATCATTATGGATGGTGATTTAATATAAATAAAGTGAATAATACTGCAGACGTTAATAGATTTTAAAATTATTTAATATTGACAAAACACAAACAATCACAATTTAATATACTGTATATTCCACTCGCAGGTGGGATGGTAAAAATACGCACTACACGTTCTGTAATCAATTGTACTTAACGATCATTATTTTATTATATCGTTTACACGTTAATAATTATTTTACGTCTATACTGATGTCTAAATTATGTTCTGCCATTCCTACTCAGTATGTTAAGGGTTAAACTCTAAGAGAGTGGGAACTTTATACAATGTGTACTTAAATTTATCATTACGTGATGAGCAGTCAATGTGCTCTTTATGTAGATAAACTAGATCTTAGGTTCAGATCAATGCTGAACAATTAATATACAGCAGATGAACTGGCATTTTGTAGCATAACTTCTGAGGCTATGGCGCTATGCAAATTACATCAGATGCGTCTTGAATGCACTTTTACTCATGAGATTCAGCAACGTTTGCTCGGTTCTCAGATACCGCTCGCCTGCTATACATGAACTTTTAGTTCGGATGCTCGAATAGTCATGATATAATATGCTGGATTCCGGTGTTCCAGTTCTGGAGGAGGTAATGGGAATGACCCTTAAAATCACTATCCCATTCAAGAGAGGGCTGTCCGAACTAAGGATGATAAGATAGTCCTTAAAACCTAATCTTATCTTAATAATTATATGATAGCAAGGCGGAATGCACCTCAGTGCTTCGTAAAAACTCATTCACAACGCTTTTGGAATCTTAATTATAACAACTAGTAAAGCGCGAAATCTATAGTTTCTTCTGCAAACTACCCTACGCCAGTTAGTTAAATAAACACTGAAATTGTGCTAAAGAGGACTTTATTAAAATTGATCTAGTTTATTAATTAACTACATATTATATGCAATTACATTAATGGGGTCTAAAGCATATCTGGGGCTTAAACTTGGCTAACTACTGAATATGCCTTAAATTATCACTCTCTTTTATTTAACCAAACAAACCTTTTAATAAGCAACATATGTGATATTAAGCTACGCCTAGCAGTTCAAATAATACATCAAAGTAGGTTTCGACCAGAGACAATCTATAGATATGCCGAACAGCATAATTACTTTACTTGAGAACAAAACGTCTCTTTAAGTTTATAATAATTAATAGTCTCTGCTCCGAAGGCAAAGCATAAATCAATAAATGCATTTTAACAAAATATATATATAGATGCAAAAGTATAGACGCAAATAGAGAAAATAATAAGGCAAATAAGCTTTTATAAGTTGAATTTAAAAAAAGAGATTTAAGAATTTGAGATCAGGCAAGATTTACATTTAACTTTTAAAGTATTTTAAAATTATGCAGGTTGAGATACGTTTATCTAATGCAGTTAATTACTTTAAGAGAGAATACACCTTTTAAACATAGTGTGATTAATTTATAAGATTTGAATGGAAGAGTTTGTGCACATTACTTATTATATAGCTAGCTCTAGGAAAGATTTATAGATGGCTATAGCTTTTAGATTTAGCTTGATTGAGAAGTGGTTACCGGTTATTTATCTGGAGGCTTGCAGCTGGCAGTATGAAACACACGCATGGACTGATTTATCTGAGCTGGTTCATCAATGGGCTATTCTTTCAGTAGGGCTGTGGTTTGGGTCTCCGGTCTCCATAAACGGTTCTTGACCATCGGGAAGATGGCCTTAACTTTTCTAGCCACTTATTTGCATGGTAAAAACTGGGCCCACTGCCTGGATATAAGTTGAAACACGAGTAAAGCAAAAATGGATGACGATTTCCTTTCAACTGCTTTTTTATATTTCTTTAACCCCCGCCCCCTCTTACAGTTCATTCACAATCTTTATTTTTAGACTTTAAAACCTAAGAAGTCTTAATTGCATCAACTTCAAACGAATCGGTTGATTGATTTCAGGTTTAAGGTTTATTCATTGTTCCCTTTATTTTTCTCAGATTCCAGTTCCAATCTGGATTTCAGTGCAAGTTTAATTGTCCAATTTTTATTTTATTAAGAATCCTAAAATCTGGATTTGTACCGGCGGTGTCTCATGAGATTGGTAAAGTTTTTTTTTTTCTTTCTTTAAACATTGGATTGCTTCTCCTTTTCTTTTCCTGAAAGAGATTTAAGCTGCTAGCATTTTATCATAGACGTGAGAAATCTACATTTGTTTTTAGTTGCTCTACGTGATTAAGTAATTGGTTAACCTCAAAGCCAGTTTGAAATACTTTAGAGAATTCTGTTCTTATCTAATATAATTTTCCCAGCTTGAAACCAATTCAATTATTTAAAATCATAAGATGAATATTTATAAAATTATAAGGTGTGTACGTTATATAACGATAATAACATTCAGATGTGAATATATCATTTTTTTAGCAAATAAAATTATTACAAAATATATACAATTATAGCAGACATGTGTGCATATACAATTACACACATATACGTGTAAATATACGTTTTTATACATGTTAAATTCCCAAGTATATTGTTATATATATATGTGTACCTTTAGGGTTTGAACTAGGGAAATGAAGGCTACTGATTTATAGATTAGGTGAAACGTATGATGATGAAATCATACTGTTTTAATATACATTACTTGTCTTTTTTTTTTTTGGAATTTTATTTCTTTCTAAATGTTATCGAATTTTTCTTATTAATGAATGTTTTATATACAATATGATCATTTAAAATGAAAAAGTAAAATGTATTTGAAGTTCATATTTGACATTATGTAATGTAATTAAATATAAAATATTTGTCTCTATTAAAGGCTGCAGGTTCAGTTAAAACGGAAATAAAAATTGCTGTAAAAAATGCAGAAAGAGAAATGATGATTATATATGTATTGTGTTCTTTTAACTTTATTTTTTAGACCATACCTGGCCGGCCTTTCTTTATTGTCCCGTTTATGGTATTACAAAAAAAAAAAAAATCTACATTAATTATTGTCTGATGTCTGGTATTATATTTATATCAAAAAAAAGTAAGTCTACATTAATTTATCTACTTATTTATTATTGGAAACGAACGAGTTCTTTTTTGTTTTTGCTTTTAAAAACACGCTATTATTTTAATAACGTTACCGTGCCGGTCTTTATTGTCCAACTTCAGGTATTATTTTGAGATTAATTTAAAAAAAAAATACACATATAAATTAATTGCTGTATTTTTTTGGATTGAAAACAAAATATAAATTAATTTATCTACTTATTTATTATGGGAAACGGACTTAATTTAGCTACTTATTTATTATTGGAAACGAACAAGTTCTTTTTTGTTTTTTCTTTTAAAAATACGCTATTATTTTAATAAATTTATCTACTTATTTATTATTGGAAACGAACGAGTTCTTTTTTGTTTTTGCTTTTAAAAACACGCTATTATTTTAATAACGTTACCATGCCGGTCTTTATTGTCCAACTTCAGGTATTATTTTGAGATTAATTAAAAAAAAAAATACACGTATAAATTAATTGCTGTACTTTTTTTGGATTGAAAACAAAATATAAATTAATTTATCTACTTATTTATTATTGGAAACGAACAAGTTCTTTTTTGTTTTTTCTTTTAAAAATACGCTATTATTTTAATAAACTTACTGTGCCGGACTTTTTTTTTTTTATGTACAATTTCAGGGTCAGGAAGGGGGAATATGTCAGTGCTGGAATGGGGGACCGATGTAGCAATGCAACCTCAGCCATTTGATTTGTCTCATATGTGTTCTCGCGCAAAGCTGAGTTTTCACGGGAGTTCTCTGCAATGCTGCTTGTTCTTACCCTTTTCCAATTGTTTAAAACCTTGAAAGTTGTGTATGGAAGAGCGGCTATGTAATACTACGTCAGTAGGGGGTAAGATCATTACTTGGAACGTACATTTCAAGAGTTATGGCCAGTTGATTTTTAGACACCCTCACATGAGGTGGTAGCGATCTGTGAAGTGTGTGCATTTGCAGTTTCACGAAGCACATCAGCGTGCTGTACGATTGGTGTGCAATGACATCTAGGCCTGCTAACGGCTAATATGAACAGAACTGTTGTACAGGCCGTAAGTTTGGCTGCATAAACGACATTTTTATGTGTTTCGGCACATAAAAAGTGCCTCAAGTGGCTTGTATGCTCTAAAAAGTAAGTTTCATGAAGCACATCAGCGGGCCGTAAGATCGGTGTGCATAGACATCTAGGCCTGCTAACAGCTAATATGAACAGAACTATTCTAGAGGCCATAAGTTTGATCGCGTAAAGAGCATTTTTTATGTGTTTCGGCACATAAAAAGCGCATCGGGCGGCTTGTATGGTCTAAAAAATAAGTACCCTTTTTTATATATTTTGTTTTTTAAAAGCTTGAATTGAATAATGCGAAATTCAAATTCATTCTTAACAATTTTTCTATATTAATTTTGATATATTAAGATCATGAAGGTAAGATACTTGTACATTAAATCAAACATTAACTTTTATTGAATAATCTCATGTGATGTGATATTACATCCCCCAAGAACCATTAAACACCTTTACCTACTTCAACACCAATACCCATAGTAATAACATTTCTATACATATAATATAAAGTAAGTTTTATATGAAGAGAATGTAACCCAAGTTTTCACAAGCATTTTAGAGGAGAAATATTTAATTGCTTCTATAATTAAATATTAAACAAATGTGATAAAATACATAATCCAAACTAGCAAAACTCTCCATACAGTATTGCCACTCAGTGCAAGCCAGAGTAATCAATGGATGCCAGAAGGCTTGTGCATAAAATCCCCATCTAGTGCCTACTCATCCAATATCCCCGGACTAGTTTCTGGCTTGTGGCCTTCGTCAGTGAGGAGGCTTGGATCTGAGAGCACTGCATTTAGATCTTAGGATTTAATGCAACCCTCCAGCAGCAACCTTTTATCTCTATTTAACTACAAAACTATGAGTTAAATTGAAAACACAATAATATAGTCATATAGGTCTGAACTTATTTCAGTACCTATACATTTTGGTGTCTTTGGTTCTTTAATAACCATGGTCACCACTATCCTATTAGGCAGGATTGGTTTTAAGCCAGTAAACATCACATGATCACCATTTCTTATGTTTGCTTATAACTGTTATTAAAACAGACAAAACTCTCCATACAGTATTGCACTCAGTGCAATCAATGGATGCCAGAAGGCTTGTGCATAAAATCCCCATCTACGGCCTATTCCTCCAATATCCTCATATTAGTTTCTGGCTTATGGCCTTCGTCAGTGCAGAGTCTTGGATCTGAGAGCACTGCACGTAGGTCTTAGGATCTAATGCAACCCTCCGGCAGCCACCTTTTATTTCTTCTTAACTACAAAACTATGAGTCTTAAATTGAAAGCACAATAATATTTTCAATCCAAGCTAATTAGCTTATATAGTCATATGGGTCTGTACTCAGTTCAGTGCCTATATATTTAGGTCTCTTTGGACCTTTAATAACCGTAGCTACCGCTATCCTATTAGGCATGATTGGATCCTAAGATCTAAGTGCAGTGCTCTCAGATCCAAGGCTTCTCACTGACGAAGGCCACAAGCCAGAAACTAGTCTCTGGATATTGGTTGAGTAGGCACTAGATGGGGATTTTATGCGCAAATCTTCTGGCATGGTTGTTAAAGAACCAAAGACACCATAATGTATAGGTACTGAACTGAGTTCAGACCTATATGACTATTTAAGCTAAGGAGCTTGGATTGAAAATATTATTGTGCTTTCAATTTAAGACTCATAGTTTTGTAGTTAAATAGAGATAAAAGGTGGTTGCCGGAGGATTGCATTAGATTCTAAGATCTACGTGCAGTGCTCTCAAATCCAAGGCTCCTCACTGACGAAGGCCACAAGCCAGAAACTAGTCTCGGGATATTGGATCAGTCGGCACTAGATGTGGATTTTATGCACAATCCTTCTGGCTTGCACTGAGAGGCAATACTATATAGAGAGTTTTGCCTGTTTTAATAACAGTTATAAGCAAGCATAAAAAGTGGCGACCGTGTGATGTTTATTGGCTTATAATCAAACTAAACTTTAAAACTTATTATAAAAACCTTTCGTTAACTATTGCTTAATATTGCAACAATTTAAGGGAAAAGATGATCAAATTTAGACTCAAGTGATAAAATCACTAAAATGTAAACGGAGGAAATAATAAATAAATTTTTATTATTATTACTCCATCACATATATATATACATCATAACACATGACATAAATATTCAACTCCATGCATAAACTTGAACTCATTATTTAAAACAGTCAAATTAACTCTAAAAAGAACCATCTCGTCTTGGTGATCTGCAGTAGATCATAACACATGACATAAATAATAAACTCCATGCCTAAACTTGAACTCATTATTTAATACAGTCAATTTAACACTAAAAAGAACCATCTCATTTTGATGATCTGCAATGTATATATACAAACAACCTTTTCAAAAATCAGATCAAAAACTCTTGTTGCTAATCAATCAACACATATACTGTGAGCCGCGATCAAACTTGTTATTCGAAGAGAAAGATCTGCAGCCATCAAAATAAAACCTTAAACCAGAATATCTCATTGAAGACAGATAAGAGCTAAAATAAAAGCAGACGGATTTAAATCCAGCCAACAAAGGGATTTTAAATTACAAATCCAGAAATAGCTTTATATTTATTTTCAAGCTTTAACCAGAGTTGTACCAACTCTAAAGTGAGATTCCCAATAACCAATATCCAGCTACTCAACAAACTTAAGGATTCTGATCAACTACATATGCAGAGACACATGTAACTATGCTCTGCTAAGTAATTGGAGCTGTAACCGCCAAAACCGAATTTGATTTGAAACAGCATCTTTTCATCTTTGCTGAAGGTATTATCAACTTTATTAACTGAATGTGAAGTTGCAAACTTAACAACTATACAAGACATGCTATACAAGAGAGATCTATTCATCTTTTCTGAAGGCATTCCCAACTTTATTAGCTAGATGTGCAGCTGCAAATTTAACAACTCAGGACATGCTATACAGGCGAGAGAAGTTCAGATCACCATCATGCATGTTCCAAAACATTCAAACCCAAACAATTGGATCATGAACTGTAGAAATAAGGACACAATCCTTTTAGAACATTTTTTTTTGTGGGCTCTTGATTTATTTTAGGTTGACATCATATGATTAATTTTTATGTATATGTTTTTTTTTTTTTGCCCTAGGTTGATGGAGGTATGCATTCTTGATATAGTAAAAAGAGGAGAATTATTATTAGTTTAATTTTAAATTGAAATGAAATATAGGGTCAGACATGAACTTCACCAGGGTTAGAGATAAGATTTAATACTTTCCAACATTGAATACTAACACTTATACAGTTACACTATTATTTGTTTGTTGATATTAATCACTTTGTCATTTACTTATTCTTCGGTACATATGATTAAAAATGTCTAGCATGAATGGTTTTTTCTATCATAGAAACAAATCATAATAGAAAGGAGAGGATCTTAGACCACCATCACATTGTTTAATATGAATCAATCAATAAATATGTTGGAGACAAAGAATTATGATTTTACTAAATTATAAATTTGCAAGCAAGTATATATGTAAATAGTAAGTTTTAAATTTTTTTTGTTAGTATTGATATTGAATGATTACTTTTTGAGAAGAAAAGAGGGATTGAATTAATAGATATTAACAGTATGGATCAAAGAATATTTATAAATATCTAAATGAAATAATTGCTTTTTTTTTATAGTTCCTTGTTAAAAAATTTATAATAAGCATGAATAAATTTGTTAAACATATTATTTTCAAATTAAAAGTCAGTCATTTGCATTTTTCTTTATCAATTTATCACACATTTGTGCAATAAAGAGAGTAATATGAATATTCCATGAAGTAGAATATTATGCATATTCTCCATAAGCTTGAATTCTGGGATAAATGGAAATTTAGAGATAGAGAAAGACTAGTGTACATGGAGATATTTGATGTAGGTTCATACACTAACATGTCTTCAGATTGAAATCAGGGTGGTTATGAGACTAGAAATTCAGGAACTCTAGATACGCTTTCTCTTTTACTCTGAAGGCCTATCAAGTATACTGCTATGCAAGGTTAGGTCCTGTTCTGTTACATATGGCACATTCAGTCGTGGGGCCGCGAATCTTATATTTACAATACGTTTTGATATTCTCAATAATAAAAACTACAAAGTCTACACATGTTACGTTACATTTTTTTTTTTTTTGAGATGATGAATTGAACTTGAATAATGAAAAACTATCAACAATTTAAATTGCATAAAATAGTAGGTAGTCAATTGCTTAAAAGAATTAAATAGTAAGATATAAAAGTAGTAAAGATGAAAAGTCGAATGAAATAAAAGCTTAGTTAAATCACAATTTTTGGCAAATACAGTAAAATATAGCTACAATTCATCTTCTGAAATAAAAGCTTAATAAAATAATTTAAAACAAAAAAGTAAACAATTATATAAACCTAGAGATAAAGTGGATGATCACTAGGAGTAAAATAAAAACAATGCAGTCTTTAACTATTGATGAAGGAAAGGATGAAAATGAATTACGAGATGATACAGTTGGACAAAGCAGAGATTTTTTTTCTAGAAAATCTAGAACAACAAAATATTGATATATCTGGGGGGGGGACTCTAGCAGAAAATGTCCTATCACCAGAAACAACAGTATCAGAAAACAAAGGGAGGGGGAAAAACAAATACGATGTCTCGTTTAATAACAATTGATGATGCTGATACAGCAAATATAACGACCAATTTTTCTGAAAAGATGGAAAATTTGAAAACTGAATTAAAGTCAAGTATAATAACTGATTTTTCTAAAAAGATGAACTATGAAAACTGAATTAAAGACAGACATTGATATTAAATTGCTACAATTGAATGAAGCTATTGATGAAAAGGACCGCAATTGTGAACAAAGATTTGAGAAGAAAATTGAAAGCAAATTAGATACCAAGATCATAGAAACAAAACAAGCCTCTTTATATCTCTTTAGTAGATAGTTTGGAGGCAAACACTGGATCAGTTCTTGTTTAAGCTTTTACGGCATGAACTTGCAGGAACAATTCGGAATCCGGGGTCATCTTTGGGGTGGTTTAGCATGGCATGTTGTAGCTAAGATTCATAATGTGTAATTCAGACATTCTGCATAGATGATCTTATTCAGCAAGTGGAAGACAGTTATATAATTTTAGCAAGATTTTTTGATAGCAGACAGCAAAAGGTATTATTCTCGATGGCTGTACTACACACGTGGACAAATTTTTTAAAAATCAGGCAGCATAGCAATTCGAATCTGGATCACAAATAGAATAAAAGTGAATAGCTGAATAAGTTCTCAGTTCGCCGAATAATAATGAGTCCAAAATCCCATGGTTATTTATATACACTCATTTATCTCCCGTGTCATCTTTAATTAGCAGATTTTGCCCAGGACAAATCTTTATCTCAGATTTAGTCTTATTTAAAAATTCTGACCAGGCCATTACCTTATTTAAAAATTAATTAATACAAAATTAAGTCTCTGTTCATTTCAAAATAGATTACAATTAACAAAACAAGAATGCAATTAACTTTTCTTTTACAACTAAAAGCTTTTAGTTTTTGTTGGCGATCCTTATAAACAGTATTTTAAAACCAGTCATTTCCACTACCTGTAACTATAAAAAATTGTCAAAATAATAGTTTAATCATAGCTTGATGGAACCTGAATAGGTTATATGCTGCATAGACTGAATAAATTAAGATTGTCTTTTTATTACATTGTAATAGTTTACAGTTTTAAGCTTACTATCCTCCAGGTTCGGAGAAGTATAATTGAATGTAATGATGTAATTGAGATGATATAACTTTACTTTGGCAGTTTTATCTGTAGATGAGATTCATTTGTATGCGTTTTATTTATTCATAAATGATAGTGATACTGTTTGCGATTGCAGTTACTTGCATTCATTATTTTACTTAGAGCAGTAGTTTGCGGTGAATGGAAATTCCTACCCTTAATTATATGCTTTGTTTGTATACGTCTTGGGTTGATACTGTTTGCGATTGTTGGTCCCTCTCATGTTTAGTACCTCTGACAGTGGTATACAATAGAAGCATATTCCTATCGTATAATGTATTCCTAGCTCACATGTATTTGTTTATTTATAAAGAATGAAACACAGATTTTGTTTTCCTGTCTCTTAAATTTACTTATATAGCATTTAGTTACTTATCTGCATTACAACCTGAAAATATTTATGGTAGTACAGTTCTTTAAATAATTTATAATAAATAAAATTAAAAGCATGTGAAGTGCTTGAAAGAGAAGCTATAAATAGTGCAAAAATTAGTTATAACGAAATAAATTTGTTATTATTTTATTTTGATAAGGATTACTTAACAAAAAAATATAATATTTGTATAAAAAAAAAGGAAAGACATAACCATAAATCCAAAAAAATGGAGAAATAAAATTATTTACCTTTAGAAGACTATAAATGATATTGTTCAATTCCAGAAAACTTTGTGCATTATGGTATATTGCTTGTAGACATTGTAGGTTAATCATTTTGTAGCATGCTTTTTTTCGAAGTTGAGATTTATTTTCTAGATTCTGCATTTTCATTTAAAGTAGTTGTCTGACTTTCAGGATTATCATGCTTTTAAGCAACAACTTATCATTAATCATAATTTAATTAACTTAATATTTATAATAAAATTGCTACTCCAGTAAGGTATCATATCAGATTAAAGTAAAATATCCACATTAAGATATTTTCATAGTTTTCTAGTTATTATGAAACTTAAAAATAATTATATCTTGAAAAGTTTAATTTTTAATATTCTAAGCAATGAAATTTTTCTCATTGTTTTTATGAATTTTTTTTTGTGATATAAATTGCAATATATGTATATAAAATCAAATGACAAACAAAATAAATGTAAGATCTTTTCTTTTTAAATTTTTAGTCAAAAAAATTATTCTACATGTAAATAAGTTAAGAAATTAAAACTTATTAATTGTATGTAAAAATCATTGGTTGTTTTACAATAGCGTGTTGAAACCGCCGGAGAGCGTTATTTCTATGCTACCGCACAGAAATATGCTGTTTAGGTGGCCTTCGCTGCTATTGAACGTTCTACTTCTAATGCGTAAGCCTAGAAATAGTCCATTGATACGGGGGAGGGACCGGCTGACTGTGTTTATTTCTATGCTAATGCACAGAAACGTGACATTTAGCCAATCTTGCCGCAGAAGCTATCGTGTCAGCTTACAGCTCATATTCGGGCTAAACATTTCGGACTAGCGATCGCATTTCACTTTTGTTTACAGTATTGTCTGAGGGTGGCTGGAATTACGATTGTCGAAATTATTTTAATATTCATTAAGACCACTTCCCCCTCTATCTCGCATGTTTTAGGAAGTTCTACTAACAATTATCAGCAGAGTCTCATGCTTCTCTAGCTCCCATTTCCTGCTGAAAAAATGGGCCAAGTGTAGTTAAAAGCATGATTCCCATCAAATCACGCTCTAAGTCACGTTTTGTGCGATAACAACTGCGAGCTGATTAATCAAATAGCTGAAATAGGACAACCTGTTTTCCGAATGTCAAAGAAAGAACAAGTATTCTTCTCTGACTGCTGGAACCGGCAGTTTATCAAACAAAACACTTTGAAGCTGCATGCCTGCTGTTTTTTTTTTTTGCCTGAAGAGCCCAAAAAGTTGCTTTTAATTGCCGTATAGATTGATGTTTTTTGGGGGGGAATTACCGTCAAAACTTGGTCAATCTTCGAGTTGTTGGCGTTCCGTTCTGTTACCAATTGCAAACACCCTTCCTCCCCCCTTTCCCCCCTCTTCAAAGTTGGACTTTGGCTTGTAAATGTTACCGTTAAATGGACAATAATTTATCAAAATAAAATAAAACAAACCGAAAAAAAAAAGTAGTTGAATCGGCTGATTTTTTGTTTGTCGTACAATATCGAACCGAAAATAGAAAGGGTTTAATGAGAAGAATCAAAACAACAAAAAATCGGTTAACTACTTTTTAAAAATCATTTTTAATCTATCTGTTTTTTTTTTTTGTTTTTTTTGTTGTTTGGGGTAGCCAAAATAGATTTGATAACCGCTGTACTTTTATTTTAAATGTGATAAACAACAAAAAAGTACGTAGACGAAAAAAAAAAAAACCCCGTCCCCTTTGAAAATATAAATAATGAAAAGAATCAAAAGCAAAAAAATTAAGTACTTTTTTTTTGTAAATTCATTTATTTGTAATTTTTTTGTTTATGCATTTGTTTATTTTTTTTTTTTGGTCATGTTTAACAAAAAAATTTGATTTGATCTTACTTTTATAAATGTGATAAACAAAAAAAAAAACCAAAGCCAACAAAAAAAAAGAAAAGAAACCCTGCCCCGGCAACATTATATTTATCTTTGTTTACAAACCGAGCCCGCCCTCCGGCGGTTTCAACACGCTATTGTAAAACAACCAAATCATATGTTTAGTAAATATAGTTCATGAATGAAATACTTTTTTTTATACTGTAATATAAATGTTTTCTTTTCTTTCTGTTTTTATTAATAAAATAAAATGTGTTATGAACAATATTTGCAACCAATCAAATATTTTAAGATTTGTAACATATTCCTCCAAACTTTTAACAAATCTTCAATATTGCCTGTGTTCTTCAAAACGGTTCATGAAAAATCTTTAAATTTCTTAGGATGAGCTAAAAAATTGAAACACCTAAACAACCCACCCAAGCACGTCAGTCAAACTTTCTATTTATATGTATTAATTATAAGCAATTTGATTTTGGAGATAGAATATTTTTAACTGTCAGTTGTATACTTGTAACATATTTAATTCATTAATTATATAATATTGATAGTATTTCTTAATAAATGATAAAAACTAATATACAAATTATAATACTCAATGGAACAAATATGATGTAGGAAATATCAATTATCACTTAGTGCAAAAGTTTTCAGGCAGTTTTTTTTTTTTACTGTACATGTTTTTCATTAGAAACTTTTGTCAGGCGAGTTAGAGACTTGAAACATCTGAACAACCACACAAAAATGATAATCACATTTTCTGTTTATATTTTAATTACAAGCAATTTGATTTTATAAATTGAATGTTTTTTTTTACAAATGGTTATATACATATAAATTATTTAAGCTATTAATATGTTAATATTAATATTTTTTAATAGATAAAAATGATTAATTTTCCATTTAACTCCCGTTGCAATATAAGCATAATGTTATGAAGAATCTGTAATAAATTAAATAATGTAATAATATATGTGAATACTCTGTAGGTTTTTATTTTAAATATATTTTATTTTTAAGCACATATATCTGAATATTATTTTTTAGGTACTTTTGTAGAATCTGTAATACAGAAGTTCACCAGGTGTTTTTGTGTTATCTATTTTCAGGGGCCTCAAATATTTGTTTATATTTATTTTCTCAAAAATATTTTAGCAAATATGTTTTACTTGTTAAATTTACACAATATTAAGAAACTGAATTATAAGTTACTGTTAACTTTAAAAAATATTACTGTTTTATAAATTTATTTCACAACATATAATTCTTATTTTTATTTTTATGTATATTATAGTGTACAAATGTAAAAATGTAGCGAACATTGTTGTCATTATTTTGTGGCATTTTATTATGTTTACCGTAACATTTTTGTTGAGCTTGTATTTTAATTTTTTTGTGTCTAATAATTTACCCAAACAAAAAGCAACTGTGAGATAACACATTGATTCCTATTTAGCAGAATTTATGTGGCGCAAACTTTATAAAGATCAAGATGCATTTGTGATAGCGATGCATGCTATTAAAGATTTTAGCCTGCTGACATGAAGAACCAACATTTGTAACGTTTCTTATAATTTAATTTAATTACAATTATTTGTAGTTCTGTGTATTTTCTTTTGTTTTTTATAATTATATTAAAAAAATAAACTAAAATGAAATATTAAATATGCTAACTTCTAATCGGCCATATTGTTTACAAGATGTTTTTGAAGCCCTTGGAAATGGATAATTAAAACAAAAGTGTCTGGTGAACTTTTCTATATTACAGATTCTACAAAAGTACTGTATTTTAATTTTTTTTTTATTAAGAAAATTAAAGGAATTTATTTAAATATTTTAGGTCTTTCCGTCACCCTATACTTCACCAGAAACAGCACAATTTATTTCTGTTTCTGTGCCATCTATTGAGTCAATAGTTATGCCATCTATGGAGATGATACCTGAAAGAGGGCGGTCAAGGTCACCTCAAAAACCTCCAGATAGATCTCGTTCTAGGTCCAGGTAAAATGGATATATATGTATTTATAGGCAGAATTTTATGCAAGCATGTTCATTATATATATACATGAATTTTAGATGTATTTTACTCCTGCAAATTATTGTCTTCTTATTATAATTTTGCTTCACTTTTTGTTTTATATTCATATAATACCATTTATTATACCCTTCTTTATTCACTTTTTACCATGCATAAATTTTATTTATTCCTATAATACACTATATATTTACATAATAAATTATACCAAATAGAATTATATTTCAATAAACCAATAAATATGCATATATAATTTTTATCAACTTTATTGATATTTATTTTATATTTATATAACTTAATCATATATTTATTATTAAATTAATTTATTTTTATTATTTTAACTATTTTATTATAATTTTATATATTTTTATTTAATTTTATTTTTAACTTTAGCTTTGCGTAACTCACATTTTGTAACTGATTCTTTTAATTTATGTATTAACTCCTCTGGAAGCATTTTTATAATTATTATGTATTCTATTTCCTAAATTGATATATTCATTCATTTTAAATTTTATAAAATGAAATTTTTGTAAAAGTAATATCTATAATACTCTATATATCTACATAATAGATTATACCGAATAGAATTATATTTTAATAAACCAATAAATATGCATATATAATTTTTATCAACTTTATTGGTTTTTATTTTATATTTATATAACTTAATCATTTATTTATTATTAAATTTATTTTTATCACTTTAACTATTTTATTTAATTTTAACTCAAATTTTGTACCTGATTCTTTTAACTTGTACTTTATGTATTAACTTCTCTGTAGGCATTTTTATTATTATTACATATTCTATTTCCTAAATTTATATATTCATTCATTTTAAATTTTATGAAATGAAATTTTTGTAAAAATAAGGTCTTCAAGCTAAATCTTTATTCAAACTTGATTTAATATTTTTAAAATGATAACTTCTTTAATTTTTCTATCTCTTACTATTATTGTAATGAATCATTTTTATGCTCTTTTTTTTTTCCAAATTTATGTCTTGTCTACTCAGTACAAGTAAATAGATGATCTTTTATCATGTTTATGTTGAAAAAATGTTGTATAAATTGAAATATTTATTTCATCTGCATAATTGCGTTTGATATTTTTTGTCTAATCTTTTTTGCATTTGATTTCATAATTCTATTTATGCAGTATTCTATTTTTCCAATATATTTACTGTCTAATATATTAAGTATACTTTTTAATTTTATTTATATTCATAGATCTTTTTCATCATTATTAATTTTATCTTCTAATAACATATTTTTTTGTAATCTTTAGTGAATAATTGTTATATTTAAGTTCTTAAATTATTAAATCTAATTGTTTATTATAATATTCTATATTTCAATATCACTTAGCTATATTATTTGTAATAATAATGTTTTTATATATAGATGTTTCTATTTTATATTTGCAGTTTATATATGATTTCATTAATATAGTATCTAAACATGCTAACATATTATGTTAACCAAATCATACTTAAATGGTAAATGTAAAATAGAAATGTCTATACATAAAAAAAAAAAAAACTAATATTGATCTTATAATGTAACTAATTCGTATTTTAATATAGAAATACAAAATAAATACTATAACTTCAAGAGTGTATAGGTCTATTAATTTTTGTTCACACAACTAATAGCTATAAAAATTGTTCCCAGAAAGAGATGGTGCATAAATCAAAAGTTAAAAATTTTTAAAATAATCAATTACAAAATTTGAAAGTTAAAAGAACGCAAAGTTAAAAATAAAATTAAATAAAAAAATGTATGCAGTACTATACTATAACAGTTGGGAATTTAGACACTATCTGCCATACAGGGCGCCACTAGACCATTTGAACCTAGAAAATTTATAATGTAGACAGATACTTCTTGTTAAGATCTAATTTTATTTTATTATTGACCATTAGCCCATGCCACTAACTCAAGGAGATGCAGAAATTTAATATATAACTTATTAAATGTATTTCAATACTAAAATAAAATAAGCCACTGCCAGTAATAGCACACAAAACATTTATTGTCGCACATATATACATTTAAATTTGAGGAATAAATTAATCTTATTTTAATTTGTTATTATTTTATACTTTAGTTAAAATCTGCACAGATGGATAGTTTATACAATTTTGGTTTTAGAATGTTGAGCATAAATAAGCTACATAGATTACGCAATTAAAACTTTTCAAAACAACTAACCTCAGGTTAAAAATTCGTAGCTAAACCAACCCTCGCTTCCTGATATACAGAGGCAACCAATGCAATATGAAGATGTTACCATAAAACCACGCTGACAGGAATGTGCATCTGCAGTGTGATATTATTTAAAAGAAATGGCCCTCGTCCAGTACAGGAATGTGCATCTGTCTGGCAAAGGAATCATATATATAAAACATTAAAAGAATTGTTCTAATTATAAATTTATTTAAACGCTGATTACAGCCTTAATAAATATTAAAAGAAATGCTACATATGGAGGGAGAGCGGTCCTTGCCGTCTTATAGTTCCTAACTATAGAATGAAAGGGATCAATGTCGCAGAAAATATGTCTGCGTCCATTGCAACGATATGACTACATTTTTGGGGCCATGCATTCAGTTGAGCACGTTACCCTGTATGCTAACACGCTTCACATTACATTGATATAAACACCCATATATCCCTCCACCAGCATCGACTCAACTATGAAACAAATAATCTGAAATTAACACCAATGACCGAACCCCAAATGTAATGACTCTATGCAGCCATCTACACCCAACTTAACTTTAATACATTTTAATGATTTAGTTAATAAATACAAAAATAAATAAAGAAAAATGGAAATGATTGATTAAAAAAAAAAGTTAACTGATCTACCATCCTATTCTTGGTCAGATAAGGGTTCTTTTAAAAGTTATGTTTAGCTGACACATTAAAAGCTTGTTTAAGAGATCGATCTATAAGTTCATATTGAAAAAAGTTTATACTTCCCAGAGTCTATGGAAGTCCATCCTAAGTCTCGCATTCTTTATAGGTTGTTCTCTTTGGAGATGAAACCGCTGCTTGCCAATTCTTGGGTCAGGAACTGTCATTGGGAGGCCTCAGCTGGTGCATGCAAAGGAAACTAATTTTATTGCAAGACCCCTACGTTGCGGAGTCTGCAATACAGCTGCAAGATTAATAGTCAGATTACAACAACAATCAATTATTTTTATTTTTATAGTATTAGGCCTCCCTTATCATAAATCCTATGGTTCGATCGAACATTATGTCACTGATCTTAAGGTCTGGATGTTCCTTTTCTGGCCCGTGCGTGGGTTGGTGTTTGCATTGGTCAATCTTTATTTTTTTTTGTATCTCTTATCTGACTTTACAATCATATAAGTGCCCAAGGGCTAGTTAGCTTTACATTCAATTATATTTCAATCAGTTCCATTCACTAACTGACATTTGTTTCTATTTTCTTTTATATTATTTAAAACAAAAATATTAATCTATCTTTAGATCTTTATTTTTTTCTACAAAAAAGTACTTATAAATACTTTTTTTTTTTTTTTAAGTTTTCCATCTGTGTGATAATATATATGTTAAATAAGTATTTTAATTTTCTGTTATGTTTGTAATAAATCAATTATTATTTAAGTTTTCTTTTCCCCTTTATTTTAATTTTAAAACAATGTAACGGCATATGTATACCGTTACAATACATAAAGATTAAGATTAAAAAAACAATTTTATTATCTATAATTATAATAAATAATCGTATACCAACTATTTATTAATACTAATTACACTTTCAAGTGAAGGAAGATTGCAAGAATTAGAAGAAGAACTGTCTTATATTAAATAAGACATTATTGGACTTTGTGAAGTTAGAAGAAAAGGAGAAGAAACAATTGATTTAAAAAGTGGACATATACTCTATTATAAAGGCACACATATTGGAAATACACAAGTGGAGTAGGATTCATTATAAATGAAAAGTGGAAGAACAATATTGTGGAGAGTTATACAACTTAATAGCAGATACCAAATGCAGATAATTCAGGTTTATGCCCCAACAAGTTCTCATAGTGATGAAGTAGTAGAAGATTTTTATATGGATGTACAAAAGGCTTTTGTTCAGAGTAAACAACATTTTAAAATTGTTATGGGAGACTTTAATGCTAGAATTGGTAGACAAATGAAAGATGAAATTGCTGTAGGTAATTTTGGTTATGGTAATAGAAATGAGAGAGGACATAGACTTGTGGAGTTTGCAGAAAAAGAAAAACTTTATATTATGAATTCATTTTTTGAGAAAAATGTTAAAAGGAAATGGACATGGAAGCATCCAAATGAAGGTACAGCAGAATTGGATTATATTTTGACTAACAGAAAATACATATTTCAAGATTGTAATGTTCTTAATAAATTTAACACAGGAAGTGATCATTGATTAGTAAGGTGTAAGTTACGTGTTAATGTAAAACTAGAAAGACAAAAATTATTAAGAAAAACAATATTTACAGTTGATATTCCTAATCTTCAGAAACATTCTAATGAATTTAAATTAGAACTTACAAATAGGTTTCAAGTGTTAGGAGATTTTGAACATGATACAGATTTGAATGAAATTAATATGAAAATAACTGATACACTTTTAAAAACTGCAACAAACATAGCTGGTAGAAAAAAGCAGCAATTGACTAATAAAATTTCTACTGAGACTAGAGAATTTATGAAGAAAAGAAGGAATATGAAGATATACAAAAATGATGTATTAAAAAGAATTGAATATCTCGAATTTTGTAAAATGGTACGGAAAAGAGTTGAAAATGATATAAGAAAGTATAACTGTGAAATAGCAAGGAAAGCTGTAGAAGAAAATAAAAGTCTCAAAAATGTTAAACAACATTTTGGTATTGGTAGGAAATTTATATCTGCAATAAGAACAAAAGATGGAATTATTACTAAAAAGAGAGATGACATGAAATTGGTAGAAGATTTTTATCAAGAATTATATAGTAATAAAGAACAAGTACCTCCTATATCTATTACATCTTCCGAATTGCCCAGAATTTTAAATGAAGAAGTGAGACATGCAATTAAGTGTATGAAGAAAGGAAAGGATCCAGGAAATGATGGAATTATAATTGATATATTAAAAGAAGCAGGTGAAGAAATAGAAACAATTTTAGCAAAGTTATATACCAAATGTCTAAATGATAAAGATGTACCGGAAGATTGGAAGAATGCAGTAATAATATTAATATTTAAAAAAGGTGATAAAGAAGATATTAGAAATTACAGACCTATCAGCCTTTTATCAGTTTTATATAAAATTTTTACCAAGATAATTACAACTCGTCTACAGAGAACTTTGGATTTCCACCAACCAAGAGAACAAGCTGGATTTAAAAGTGGTTTTAGTACAATAGATCATATCCAGGTATTGAGAGAAGTCATAGAAAGGACAAACGAATATGAGTTGTCATTATGTTTTGGATTTGTAGATTATGAAAAGGCATTCGATTCTATACACATTTCTTCAGTGATTAAAGCATTGGATCATCAAGGTATAGATCCAGGATATTGTCATATTTTAAAGAATATTTATAAAAATGCAACAGCAACAATTAGATTACACAATGATACTGGAAAAATCAACATTGAGAAAGGTGTAAGACAAGGTGACTCCATATCTCCAAAACTCTTTACAGCAGTGCTGCAAGAAGTATTTTGTGGATTAAAATGGGAAACTAAAGGAGTGAAAGTAAATGGAGAGTATTTAAGTCATTTAGATTTCGCAGATGATGTAGTTGTTTTTGCAAATAATGCTTCAGAGCTCCAGGAAATGTTGCAGGAGTTAGCAGATGAAAGTAGAAAAGTAGGACTAAAGATAAATGTTAAAAAGACTAAAGTAATGTTTAATCGATTTGCTCACAATATGAAAATAAAGATTGATTATGAAGAATTAGAAGAAGTTAACAGTTACAAATACCTTGGTCAGATTATTAATACAGATGGAAACATAATGGAGGAAATTAATCATAGAATTAAACTTGGTTGGAGTGCTTTTGGTAGAAATAACTTGATACTAAAAGGAAATATGCCTATGTGTTTGAAAAGGATGGTTTTTAACAAATGTGTTTTACCAGTTCTTACTTATGGATCTGAGACTTGGACACTTAATAGAAGAGCAATACAGAGACTTCAGACCACTCAAAGGAGTATGGAGAGATGTATGTTGGGAGTAACAAGAAGAGATCGAAAACGCAATGTATGGGTAAGACAACAAACAGGTGTTACTGACCTTATTGAAAAAATTAAAAGATTGAAATGGAGTTGGGCTGGACATATTGCTAGAAGAGATGATAATAGATGGACAATTGAAATTTTAAACTGGATTCCAAGAGATTGTAAAAGACCCAGAAAGAGACCACATGTGAGATGGATGGATGAAATAAGAAAATGTGCAGGGGTGTTGTGGAGAAGAGAAGCTAAAGATCGGAGAAGATGGATTAAACTTGGAGAGACCTTCATCCTGCAGTGGATTGATAATGGTTGATGATGATGATGACACATTAAAAG
>JAQFVV010002267.1:0-30438 GCA_028023455.1 Epiperipatus broadwayi | reverse complement strand
ACCAAAACCACCAAAAACAAGTGTAAAATTTGTTTACATAAATGAAAAAGAAATAGAATTAACTACCTCTTTCTATTTGTCTCACTTTCAGATCAGCTGATTTCCAAGCTGGTTTGCTCTCATCAGTGAAGGATAGAGTATAGAAACTAGATCTAAACACTGACATCCAAGTGTTTATAAAAATAAGCTTTATCAGTTTGCAAGCTGCAATTTTTCAGACCGGTAAAGCCCCTCTAAACTCAGCCTAGCAAGCCAGATATTTATATGGGTCTGATCTCAGTTCAGTTTCACCACATAATCAAAGTCTCTGCAATATATATCATTGCAAGAAAACTTTAAAGGTACATTTATGAAAAACAAAAACAAGTTATTCACGCAACTTGCTATCACTTGTTATTTATGTTCAATAGATGGCGGCTTTTACCAAAAACCATCGAAACAAAGTAAAATTTATTTACAAAATCAGAAAAAAGAGAAAGCCTCTAAATAGAATTAACTACCTTCTTCATTTGTTTTCAGACCCGGTAAAGCCCTTCAAACTCAGCCTAGCAAACCCAGATATTTACATGGGTCTGATCTCAGTTCAGTTTCACCACATAATCAATGTCTCTGCAATATATATCATTGCAAGAAAACTTTAAAGGTACATTTATGAAAAACAAAAACAAGTTATTCACGTAACTTGCTATCACTTGTTATTTATGATCAATAGATGGCGCTTTACCAAAACCACCAAAACAAGTGTAAAATTTGTTTACATAAATGAAAAAAGAGTCAGAATTAACTACCTCTTTCATTTGTTCACCTTCAGATCAGCTGATTTCAAGCTGGTTTGCTCTCATCAGTGAAGGATATAGTATAGAAACTAGATCTAAACACTGACTCTCAAGTGTTTATGCAAAACGTGTCTATCAGTTTGCAAGCGTGAATTTTTCAGACCGGTAAAGTCTTCAAACTCAGCCTAGCAAGCCAGATATTTATATGGATCTGATCTCAGTTCAGTTTCACCACATAATCAAAGACTCTGCAATATATATCATTGCAAGAAAACTTTAAAGGTACATTTATGAAAAACAAAAACAAGTTATTCATGTAACTTGCTATCACTTGTTATTTATGTTCAACAGATGGCGTTTTACCAAAACCACTGAAACAAGTAAAATTTATTTACATAAACGAAAAAAGAGTCGAATTAACTACCTTCTTTCATTTGTTTTCAGACCGGTAAAGTCTTCAAACTCAGCCCTAGCAACTCCCATATATTTTATATGGGTCTGATCTCCAGTTCAGTTTCACCACATAATCATTCTCTGCAATATATATCATTGCAAGAAAACTTTAAAGGTACATTTATGAAAAACAAAAGCAAGTTATTCACGTAACTTGCTATCACTTGTTATTTATGTTCAATAGATGGCGTTTTACCAAAACCACCAAAACAAGTGTAAAATTTGTTTACATAAATGAAAAAAGAGTCAGAATTAACTACCTCTTTCATTTGTTCACCTTCAGATCAGCTGATTTCAAGCTGGTTTGCTCTCATCAGTGAAGGATAGAGTATAGAAACTAGATCTAAACACTGACATCCAAGTGTTTATGCAAAACGTTTCTATCAGTTTGCAAGCGTGAATTTTTCAGACCGGTAAAGTCTTCAAACTCAGCCTAGCAAGCCAGATATTTATATGGGTCTGATCTCAGTTCAGTTTCACCACATAATCAAAGTCTCTGCAATATATATCATTGCAAGAAAACTTTAAAGGTACATTTATGAAAAACAAAAACAAGTTATTCATGTAACTTGCTATCACTTGTTATTTATGTTCAATAGATGGCGTTTTACCAAAACCACTGAAACAAGTGTAAAATTTATTTACATAAACGAAAAAAGAGTCAGAATTAACTACCTCTTTCATTTGTTTTCAGACCGGTAAAGTCTTCAAACTCAGCCTAGCAACCCAGATATTTATATGGGTCTGATCTCAGTTCAGTTTCACCACATAATCAATGTCTCTGCAATATATATCATTGCAAGAAAACTTTAAAGGTACATTTATGAAAAACAAAAACAAGTTATTCACGTAACTTGCTATCACTTGTTATTTATGTTCAATAGATGGCGTTTTACCCAAACCACAGAAACAAGTGTAAAATTTGTTTACATAAACGAAAAAAGAGCCAGAATTAACTGGTAAATTGGTCCTGAGGCAAACGAAATTCCAAAAAGGTGTTAGGGCTTGGTGAAAAATATATAAATAGGCCTTATTTTAAGCAGGAAGATATACTCCATCTTGCTTTTGAAGAGCTGTTAATATCAGAAGTTATAAATTGTTTAATTTTACCATGTCTGGCTAAAGTCAGGCAAGAATTTTGCTGCTTTCCTGTGATGGAACGTGATCCACCCAAAATCCGAAGCAACAACCAATGTTGCCCTAACAGCTTATAATAAGTAGAAGATGCCGTAAGCCGCTAAAAGAATTTGCCTTCGTTCCAATTTTAGTCCAGCTACAGAAACACCATTTTAAATCGTCTCCCAACTAAATTGAAGATGCCATAATCCGCCAAAGAAGTCACCTTCGTTCCAGCTCAAATATCTCCAGTTCAGCTATAGGAGAACTGTCTTAATATTACTAAAATCGCAGAGCTCTGTGTAAATTTCAAAACAATCATTATTTCTTCAAAATCAGGTTAGCTAACCATATTATTGTAACTTCTTTCTAAATTGTTTTCTAAATAATATTTGAATTCTATAAAATGAAATACTTTTGCAAATTTCTTTATTAATTCAATATTGTAAACTCTTTCTAAATTGTTTTATAAATAATATTTGAATTCTAGAAAATGTAATACTTTTGCAAATTTTTCTTTATTAATTCAATATTTTTGCTATATAAATTAATCACTGCAGTATATTTACCTTTCTTTTGCTTATTTTAATAACTATTAATTATGCCTATGTTTCAAAACGGCGTGCATTTAATTATAGAATATGTTTTTTAAAGATATAATTTAAAAATCCTCGTATTATTATTTATTATAGCGTCATTTAGCGCGCTGTTTCGAAACCCAAATTTATAAATAATGGCGATCCTTTGTGCTCGTTATTATTTTATTATTTAGTAAATTAATTAATATAAATATAAAATGTGGCTTATAAATCCAAATTTTCAACTTTTAATTATTATGTTACTAAAGATTAAACTAGCCTGGAGTGTAATCATAAGTATATTTTTTTAGTAAAGTATTTGTAAGTCCCTTATTAAATATACTTTTCCCCCTTTTAAAAGTTTGGTAGTTATAGATAACTAAAGAGATTGAACAGGATAAAGTAAAGTTTGTATATATATATTCCCGTCAGTAGCATATCGTATTTCTCATGCTACAGAAGAGTTGGCTCTTTTGATCTAATAAACTAGTGTTTCTTTAATGTATAATATTTAAGTTATAATATACTTCGGCTTGGCGGATGGGAAATTTATTAATATTTTCTCGTTGTGCTGTTTTGATATATATAAGATGGAGCCACTGTAAATCCAGCCCATCTTCCTCTTTTATGGGTAGTGCTGTAGCTAAGACTGAGCTACGGGCCAGATTAGCACGTAAGTCCCCCGCTTCTTATGAACCAAATAAAGATTCCCTTTTAGCAGCATGACGACCGGTTATTGGGTAAACCGGTGTTGGTCACAAAAACCCTAAAAACTATTCTTCCATCCGCAGAGCAACTTTATTATTATATTTTACTTGTGCCTAGCATATTAGTAAAATCGTTATAGCCAACTCTCCCTCCCTAATATGCGGTCTTCGGCGTTGATCCGAAGCATTCTTGAAAACCCGTTCGATCTAAAGCTATCTGGGATGTTTTATAAGCCCATATTTAATATATAAATTTATTATAATTAGATGTATTATTAAGCTTCACTCCAGACTTGGTTTGATTTCATGTATAATAGCCACTCGAACTGATTATAAAAAGGCATAACTAATAAGTGAATGTAGTGATTAGTTGTATAGCGTGATATTTGGCTCCATTAAATAATAGTAACAAACCTATTTGCCAACGTATCAATTATTGTTCAAATGTCTTAGAGAAATGTTACTTTATAAATAAAATGCCTGCGTGCATTTGCCAACAATAATGTTGTATCAAAATACATCTCAAATTGTAAATAAACATATTTATAATTCATTATATATTGGTTTCTGTCTCATTATTAAATCAATCCAATTCACTAATTGCCCATAGCTATTCATTAGTAAAACCCCTATTAACTAAATATATTAGATTTTATCTTTGGAATGTCTCTAGTATTAAGCTGTTTATATATATATATGTTTAAGACCATGAGTCTTATTGTTTTCTCCGATTTGCTAGCGGGCCGGATTAAGAATTAGTTCTCGTGTGCCATCATCGTTATGTTGTCCATTAGGTGTTTGATCTGGGGCTTGGAGAGTGGGTTCGAATCCAGGCTGGTCCCTGACCAAAATCTTGGGCTCGACTGGGTTTGAAGTACATTTTGTGAGTTCCAGTTCGTGTTAGATGGATAAACATATTTTGACCGGCACAATATATATATATATATTGGGATAAACAGAGTAATATAAAGTTATATACATGGTTGACAGAGCAGACTAGCATTGTTAAAGAACTACTATAATATCGCAGGATTATTTTCTATCCTTAGAGATGCTGTTAATACAGTTGCAAATTCTTCATATAGTAGTGCTACCTATTGCTAGTCTTAGTAATCAATGAATACAAGATTTGTACATAAAACTTCAAACTGATGAAAAACATAAGCTAGAAAGTATTATGGGAATATTAGATGAATAGGTACTAGATATATATTTTATGCACAATCTTGTATCAATTTATTACTAAGGTCTCACTGGATGGCACAACAGATATAAAGTTTGTTACACTTTTGTTTAAGAAATTGAGACTTAAGTAGATGTTTTTGAAGAAATAACACTCAATGAACAAGTGAAGTTTTAATTTGTATCCAAAGAGATTGTCAAACAAATTTCGTTTTCCATACCCAATAATAAAGATAGTTAAATTTGGTTTTCCTAGACAAATGAAGCCTCAACAAACTTCCCCTAGTCATTGTGCTCATATCCTTCATAAACAGAATTTATTAGTCTATCATCTATGCAAATGTGGACAAACACAAACTATGAATTATGTAATTAATGATTGTCAAATCTATACATACAGTGAACAAAATTTAAAGAATGAAATCATTAAGAATTCCAGTCTTGCGTTGAATCTCTAAAAGTTGCTTTACAACATTTTTTTATTAATTCAGTTGTGTACAAAAATCATGCACTAAATAAATAAATCAAAATATATTGTTAATTAATCATGTATTCAATGCAGCAATGTAGAATTTTGTGGCATATGGTAATATTTATCACTTTATAATATATATATATATTCGTGGTTGTATGATGTAGGTAAATTATTTTTTGGATTAAACCGTGTATTATTTTTTATTACATACCAATATTTCAACGAACTAGCATCTGTCATTGTCAGGATAACTTATGAAAGAAAAATTGTTATATCTCAAACAATAATGAGACTCAGTGTGAGATGAAAAATGAGATTCAGCTTGAAGTAGTTTAGCATTTAGAGTATTAGGTTTATCGAAATGTTTATTTTCCTCAGTTTTTCCATCAATTAATTTTAAGTTAATCTTAGAAGACAGAGATACAATGATAGGTATCTACACAGCTGGAATATCATCCCTATATAAACTCATAGGTCTCTTCATTATGTCAACTGATTCTCTTATAGTTTTTAAATCATATCATTCCTAATTAGTAAGCATTTTTGGATTGTCAAAATCAGGTTTGTTACCAATTTCTAAAAAATAAGAAGTAAAAACTAATGTGGTAATTGTTTGATTAAAAGCATTTTATGTTCCTTAATTTTGAGATTAATTCATCTATTACACTGTCCTATATAGTTTCTGTCTTAAGATTTATGTAAATAAAATCACCAATATTCTTAACAGTAGAAAAAAGTAGTCTTTATATTAAAACTAGATAATCTTCTAGTGATTTTATCAGTAACTCCTTTAATAAAGGTAAAACTAGTCTCTTTTAAGAAGAGTATTAAATTCTATCCTCTTTTTTTCTCTTTAGCATCAATGCTATGTAAAGCCTTACAAATGATGTTTCTATTATAATCATTAGAAAATAGAATATTTTTTATAAGTTCTATTTCTTGTGCAAGATGACATTTATCAGACAAACTATAAGCTCTAGCAAAAATATTTTTTACCACAGAAAAAATTTGAGCAGTGTGATGATGAGAATTAAAATACAGATATCTGTTTGTGTGGGTGGATTATCTGTAAACCAATATTGATAAGGTTTCATCACATTTTCATGTAATTAAAACATCTAGAAAGAAAAGTGATGTTATTTTCCATTTCCGCAGTAAATTTAATATTAGGATGACAATTATATAGAAAAACAAGAAATGAATTCAAAGTATCAATGCCATGAGGCCATTCACCAAATGTATCATCCACATATCTTGACCAAATAGAAGGTTTTTTAATAGCTGCATTTAATACTTGACTTTTAAAATTATCTATGAAAAGATCAGCAATTATAAGTGACAATGGAGATCCCATAGAAAATCCTTTAATTTGCTTAAATGTGTAAGAATCATAAATAAAAAATGTATTTTCAAGGCAATGTTTTACTAATGGAATAATAGAATCAGTCAAATCATTGTCCTGAACTATTAAAAGCAATGTTTCTTCAACAAGAATAATAGTAAATATAAAAGAAACATCAAAACTAACCAATAAATCAGTTCTAGCTAGTTTCAAGTTTTTAATTATAGAAATAAAATGACTTGAATGTTTAATTCTTAATGGAATCTTGTCTATCAATGCCTGTAAGCACTGGGATAAATATCGAGCCAAAGCATGTGTAGGAGAACCTATAGCACACACAATAGATCACAATGATATCTCAGATTTGTGTATTTTAGGCAAACCATAACACTTAGGATATAAAGAAGAACCTTCTCTTGATGAAATTTTGATTTTCATACCTTCATGTATACTAGAACGTTTGATGAGACAATTTGTCTTTTTATGTAAATATGTCAGAGGATGTCTAACATTTTTATAAGATGCATCATTTAATAATTTTAAAATTTTATTATTATAATCTAAGTGATTAAGTACAACAGTCGAATTACCTTTATCTGCTGGAATAACAACACTAGAGTTATCTTTTTGAAAAAAAATTTAAAGTTCAACAAATTCTCCTTTAGATAAATTACTTTTTGATGGTTTCCTATTTTAAGATATCACAAACGTCAAATCTAAAAAGATCAGGCGTGTGTAAGTCTATATTTTTTAAGGAAAATTTTATATTGCATATACTATTTTCAACTGGAACATGTTTAGGAGCCAGTGCATAATTAAAACTTTCTCCAACAAGGAAATTTCATTTGTAGAAAATTGATGATTGAAATTTTTTTACAACCTATAAATCACTCCCAGTATTTTTAGTAAATTGTTTAATAGTTTTTTTTAAGTGTCATAGTATCGGCCGGGCCGCAACCCGGGCAACTGCCTGCAAGTGCAAGGCAGTCACGCTGACCTCTCGACCACCAATGCAAGACTAGTAGTTTTAACTTCGGAATCGAGAAAAAACAATGCTATCAAAAATATGTGGAAACCTCTCATTTTATCTCTGTCTTCTAATATTAGCTTAAAATTAATTGATGGAAAAACTGAGGAAAATAAACATTTTGATAAACCTCATATTCTGAATGCTAAAGTACTTCAAACTGAATCTCATTTTTCATCTCACACTGAGTCTCATTATTGTTTGAGATATGACTATTTTTCTTTCATAAGTTAACCTTGACAATGAAGGATGTTCATTCGTTTCGAAATATTGGTATGTAATGAACAATAATACATGGTTTAACCCAAAAAATAATATATATATACACACACACACAGTATTTAAAATGTCCACTTCACAACATAGATGAATAAAGTTGCCAAAAAATAACTCCCAAAATACCTTTCAACTGAACTAGCACTTTTAACTTAGCCCAGATCACAATACTTTTGTACAAGTGTTGATTGCTTGTTTAATGTTTACAAACATTAAATTACTAAAATTTAACTATAAATGTCAAACTTTCTGCACTTACGTCTTTCATCCCAACTACTTTAAATAAAAAATATTGATGATTATTGCTACTCATTATCTAACTAGAGATTATTTCCAGTCTGAATATAAACATCTATGCTTTCCAAATGTATGGAGTGGAAATTTTAAGTATATTTAAAAAAGATTATATAAAAGTACCATTAATGATATCACATTTATATGCATAGGAATAATAATAAATATATCATTATGTAACCCACATTAAAATATATACCTTGACCTAGAAATGATATGATATTTTCTAATTTAATAAATGATTATTAATAATCGTTGACATATTTTTCTGAAGTGCGTGTTGTCAAAGTTGTGGATGCTGAAAGTTTGAAACTTGTAAATCAAATTATAATTATATATATATATTGTAACCCTGTACTTTTGTACATTTTTATTAAATTATTTTCTTAATGAAATATCCTGTACTATTTAGTAATATTTTTTAAAAAATAGTAAATAATAAATAAAAGTGTAATGAGCCTATAACTGCCTCTATACTAATTAATTTGAATGAAATAAAAGACTTATTTTATGGTATTTTAATGAATATCACATAAATATTAATTTGTAACAGTTAAAATTATTATTAAAGGTAGAATTCAGTTAAATATATTTCATAAGGATAGAAAGAGAATAAACAGAGTTTACTTTGTTATTAAAGTTTCAAATATTAGTGATAAGAAGTTAAAGTTTGAAGCATAATTATTAATAATATCTATTTACAAAATGGCTATGAATACGAGGGCTCTGACCCTTGAAAGCGTTTAGCCACTTAATTAAATATACGTATTAAAATAAAATATATATATACATTTCTTTATTTTGTCTTCAGCTTTGTGTGCTTGTGCGTGTTAGCGCATTTTATATTTTCCACTTTAGAACAATTAGCCACGAAGTTTAAACTGTTTGCTCATTTTAATAATATGATTATTAACTTGTAGTATAAATCTTTAAATAGTGGAGTGAATTCTTATTTAGTCAATTAACTGTAAAAGTAAATTGTATCTTTAAAAGTAGTGCTTCCAAATTCAGTTAACTAATATGCAACTGTTTTAATAAGTTAAACTGTAGGTTAAGAGACGTCATTTCCTCTATGTGTCCATGTGCGTGTGTGCGCATTGAAAAAATAAGTTTCTTAGTTAACCACCAAGATAATTGTTTTTAAAAAAAAATGATTAAAAATTTTAATAAATAAATATTTTCTAAACATAAACAATAAAGGGTTAACTGTTACATAAATAAACTTCTGATAATCCAAAATTGATGAAAGGCAATGTATTATTTTAATAAATAATTAACTGTAATTTATTTATCTTTTTATTTTTTTTATTTTTATAAGTTTTCTTAATTAGTAAGAAAATTCGTTACATTGACCTTTATTCAACTTGCTAAAGACCTCATGTTTCTATTTTAAATAATGTAGGTTAAGGTTACATAATTTTTCTTAATCAGTTCCTCGTTGTAACTTTTTCAGTTGCCATCTTTTTTGTGTTAAATGGAATATTTAACTAACAATAACTTTAAATGAATTAGTTAATGCTCAACCAATACCTCCATTGAATGTATTTGGTAAATAACCTATCAAGACATTTTGTTTTGTTTAAATACTTAGTTTATTGATTATTGAAGTCAGGATTTATCACTTATGTTCTATGTTTCCGATCAATATAACAGCGCCAATGTTTAGCAAATGGCTTTGACTTTTTTATTTTATTTTGTTGTACATAAAATATTGTATTACTTATAGTCATTAATAAATGTATTTGTTGTTATTTTAACAATTGAGTTTATGTTTTTCCTATATGTATATTTGTCTTGATTTCTCAAACATTCACAAAGTCTACAATGGTCACAATTTTAATAATTTTGATTTCTAAAAGAAATCGGATAACTGATAACTAATTTATGCAGATCTAAATCTAAATGTTTTAATTAGAATTTTTTCCATAATCGCTTCAATTCTAAAGATGGGAATTATAACCAGTAGAATTGGAAATATACCTGATATTCTTAAGATTATTTAATTTTTTCTGGACTGCACAATGTTAATTTGTTTATTAAAACTTCAGAGTTACAAGAATTACATGCAATTATTTAAAATGTGTTGTTGATGAGGTAATGCGAAGACATAAAATGTACCCTTTTCTTCCTGTTATTTCAAATGAGATACTGAGTTCAAGGCTATTATTCTTCTAAATTTTATGTTTTATTTATGAAATTATTTAGTAAATTAAATATCTGTTGAATAATTATATTTATTATTATAAGAGATTAGGAAATATTAGCTTATGAGAAAAGTATGTCTTCTATAATATACCAGGATGTCAGTCATTTTACTGGCAACATATTACTATTATGACATAGCTTCTAAGAATTACCAACAACCCTGAGATTATTCTTATAATTATCATCATTACATCAATTGTCAATTCATTTATTTAGAGTAGAATTATAGTTGTGACATAAGAAATTCTTTATTATTCCCTGTGCTATTAGAAAGTTGCATTATATTATACTCCTCAAGAGTAGAGTTTTTTAGATCATGCTATCATTTAGGCTGATGACATAAAAAATCATATTAATGAAAATATTTAAAGTTTAAGATTCACAAAAAGTCTATCAATGATGCTTTTATTGAAGTTGGTTGGACAGATTTTGATTAATTAAAATATTGGAAGATTAAGATCGACAGAAGATTCTATTTTGAGTGCAAATTACCTATTTTATATTTATTTCTACTCAGAGAATATATTTTGATGAAGGGGAATTTACATGTTGAATGTGCTTTATAATTTTGAATGGAGTTTTTTCTCTTGCTAATTTGTTTCAATTATTTATTATGCGATATGCATTTTTAATATTGCTTAAAAAAATTTCACTTTATCTTAATAGAAGCCTCTAAAGTATTCATTAAATTATATGTAACAGCCACTGAGCTAAAGCACATTATCATCATATCATGGATGTGATGTATATAAGAGTCTCTACACTGAGTATATATTATATATTACATTATAGTTTACCTTTCTACCAATGTCTTATCCGAGAGAGATATTTATATCATCTCATCTCTCTCGCTCATCTCATCCTCCCGGGCTACAATATATATATATGTGTGTGTGTGTAATATCAAATAATATAAGTATAATAAAAAAAATCCACTAGAATAAAACTACAAAATTTTAAAAATGCCTATATAAAATTGAAGATTAACATTCTTTGCTATAGCCAGTTTATGGTCTATTCCCCCATCTTAAGTAGCAATATGGCAGAATAGGCCGTAAGCTGACTATCGCAAAGGATAATAATCTTCAATTTTATATAGGCATTTTTAAAATTTTGTAGTGTTATTCTAGTGGATTATATATATATATTAGGATTGCAGTTTATTGGTAAAAATAGATATATTAATCTTTAACTAACGTTCAAAGTTTATATCTGGGCTAGGAATGATATGACAATGTCTAATTTAATAAATGATTAATAATAATCATTCATTTATTTATCTGAAATGGATGTTATCAAAAATATGGATATGGGAAGTTTAATACTCAATTCAAATAGTAATAAAATATCATAAAGAAATATCTATACATTGCAATCTGTTAATCGATTTGATAATAGCTCTAATAATTCCTTCAAATCTACCATTGTAACCATATATTTGACACTCATCCTCTGTGTGGGTCATGATTATTATTTGTCCATATGAATATAAGACAGTGGTTGTTAATTTCTATATAAAAAAATAAATGAGAAATATAAGTATGAGTAATCCAAGATCTATTTCTGATATTTCAGTAATATCCAGGGAGAAGTTTGCGTGTGACGTCATAAAATCACTTTTTTAGATGCTGTAATCCTCTTCTATAGCATAATTTTAAAAGTTACAAGGAAATTAAAAAACAATAAAACTAAGTAAAAAATTTGTTTCATTTTTTTTTAAATAAATAGTCCACTGTAGAGCAAAGGACTTTCAAAAACCTCTTCATAGAGAACACTGAAGGGAGATTCAATACACACCAGATTTTTCAAATATACAGGTGGTGGTGATTTGAATGTTTTCTTTTCATTCTCATTTTATCCTCTTATTAATGTGAGTGTTTTTCCACGATTGTTTTATTATTTACATAAGAATAACTAAATAACTATTTATTGACCAATATTGGATGGTTAACCAAATTGGCTATATGAACATTTATATATTTTTTTTAAAATGCGAAGTAATAGGATAAACAATAATCAAAACATAGAGCTAAAAATAAATCAACCTTATATACACTCTACACACGTATACTTTTTTAAAAAATATATAAGAGGTGTATTAAAATCTAATTTAATGAGTATACAAATAACTACAATGATTAAACCATATATATTAAAGTACTTGATGTAAACATTAATGATAAGAAAGAGATAAAAAATATGTATATAAATAAATAATCTAATTAAAATATATATATATTACAATTCATAACTTTCTCTCATTAAAACAGAAACAAAAGAGTCTGAACTAATGCAATTTATTCCACTTTTGAGGATAACTTTTATACATTGCTAAATGTATCCATTATTGTTTCCTTTTGATTGATAATAATTTATCTCTATACCAGCGCTCTAAACTTTTATCATTCATGATCCCTTTTTATCATCGACATTTTTTTGCGATCCCAGATATTAAATATAAAATAGATATAGAAATAAATATTCTCATAAATAATTTATTTCTTTGGTAAACAATATAATATGAAAATAAGTAGTTTTAGGATTTGTTTTAAGTACACAAATATTAATGAAAGGAAATCACCTTTTAATGAGGCGGATATGCTTATTTTTTGTTGCATAACAAATCAAATCTTGTTGAAATATTTGATAATGCTGAACATAAAGCATCTTCAACGTTTTTCAGCGTTGAAAAATATTTCGATTTAATATTTATTAAAGCCGAAAAACACATTTCACATAAGTATGTGGTGTTGAATAGCAGAATATTTAATGCCTTTTCAGAAATTGTCGGAAATTCGGTCCTAGCTCTGATCCAGAATTCAGTCAAGGGTTTTTGTGGAAAGTCAAGTTTTAAGATTGAGTCAGTCGATAGCTCAGCAAATTCCACTTGGGCTTTGAATGGCGGGTGATTAATCTCATTAATGTCAAACAAAAATGGTATTTGAATCCAAGATAACTTTTTGAAATGTAAATTCGTTATAAAGTCTTTGCAAAATTGTGTTTCGATGTTTTTTTAAGTGATCTATAATAATTTTTGAAATTAATGATTTACAATTATTTTTTTCAATTATAAAATTGTTGATAGTCTAAAATATTTCCTACAAATCATTTTTCATCCTATTTTTCCAAATGTGGATCTTTTTAATAAAATCTTCAATTTTATCATTTGAAGTAAAAATATTGCCATTTTTTTCTTGAAGAGACAGGTTGAGATCACTAAGTTTCTCAAAAATATCAGACAAATAGCACAGCTTTGATAGCCATAAATCATTTTGAAAAAGAGTAGCACGATCAGAATTTTGTTCGATTAAAAATACAATTTATTTTTTAAATAACAATAGTCTTCTTAAACTTCACCCTCTTGTGATCCATTTTACTTCTGCATGCATTTGCACTCAGAGTCCATGTCTTTACAAAGATTTGAAAATAAACGGCTGGTAAGGGCATGGCTTTAAATAAAGTTTATAATTTTGATAGTATCCTGAGGCACATCCTTCAATTCTGTTGCTAATTTTTTTGCTGCAAGAGCCTCACGATGAATTAAGCAGTGTGTAAAAGGTACGTGATTATTATCAGAAGCTTTAACAAATGATTTAAAAACAATATTTTCACTAGTCATTGCTTTTGCACCATCTGTGCATTCTCCAATGCAATTTTTTTCCATTCTAAAACTTCAGTTTTAAAAATTCTCTACTTTATTATTTAAGTCTTTCTTTCTTATATGTTCTTCCAAAGAACCACAAAATAATAATTCTTCCTCAATGTTTTTTTTATAATGTATCTGACGTATACTAATAATTGAGCTATTTTTGAAATAGTTGTGCCATCCAATTGAATTGTAAATATTGGTTTTTCTTTAAGTCTTGTAATAAGTTGCTCAAATTAGTCATTACTAATTTCAGAAATTCTATTAGTGACAGTGTCAGTTGACAAAAGAATTTTCCAAATTTCATCACAATATTTATTTCGTAAATTATTTCTACCACTTTAATAGCAACAGGTAATAAAAAATCTCCCATAATGTATGGCTTTATTTTTAGCAATCAGATGTGAAGCATCATATGATGTGAGTAAATATTTTTCATTAACAGTTATAATTTTTTCAAAATATTGTTTTTCTTTATTTGATGTTTTTAACAATCATTTGAAATATTTTTTTGGTTTTAATGACATATGAAGGATGCTTGGATTCAAATGCCTTTTTAATTTTGATGGTTTCATTCTCTCCATAGATAAAACACTATTGCAAATTGTACAATAAGGTTGTTTATTACTATCACAGTTGTTGGAAGTAAAGTCAAATTGGAGAAATGTTTCATATATATCGAAGATGCCTCTTTATGATTACGAGATCCTGCTTGAAGAGACTTTATAGCATTGTCATCGGCATCATTATCTTTGGTAATTAACTTCAACCATTTATCTATAGGTAAAAGGCATTTTTATCCTAAAATATAAATAAAATAACAGTACTTATTAGTTAACAGAGAGACCAAATGGCAGCTTTGTTTTTTGTTTAATTATACAAAGCATATTTACTCCCATATGTTCTATTTTTTTAATATCACCTTATGCATTATTTTTTAAAATTTTTTAAATATCAATAAATCAATGATAAATTACCTGTTATGTTTAAAAAATAGGTATATGTTTTTACTTGTTAATAAATAAATGACAATAAGTTTCAAATAAAAAATATTTTTAATAATAACTAATAGGATGATAAATTTTGAATAAGTGAGAAAAAAAAGTACAAGCATTTTTATATATAAAAAATAACATCTTTCATAATATTTATTCAAATAAATACAAACCTTAGTCGAGTAAAACAGTAATATACAATATTCTATTGTTCTTGCAATCTAAACACTTGTTGAAATGAAACTGAAACAAATAACTTGATTGGAAATGCATTATATAATGACAGTGGCGCCAATTTTGTTCTCCCTACTGCAGCATATATTTTTATTCTGAAATAACTTATATGCTGAAATTGCAATGCGATACCTCTATTACATTTAATGTTATTTTTCAATATTTCTTTAAATTCATGTATCTGAATTAGATTTTTGCATCATAACCCACAGTTTAAGAAATGTCTCTCTCTATATATATATTGAAGCGGAATATGTTGCACACATTCGGCTTCACTTTCTTATGATGTTTGAAACCTCCAAACATGGGTTCAAACCTAACCATTTAATTATCGACCACCGGGAAGTGAAGGTATACCAATGCGCGTGATTGTTTATGTATTTGTAAACTTTAAATTCATTTAAAATTAATATGCATAAAAAAAAACAACTATATTTTCATTACGGTAAACAATCATGCATATGTGTGTGTAGCAGATAAACTTTAATAATTTAAAGCGTTGCATAATGTATATTTTATTCATACATATATTTTCATAGAGAGAAAGTTCGAGAGGGGAACGTAAAATTAGTAAATAAAAGACTTACCGTCTTCCAAATTATAAAAGAAATTTGTTTTATTGTAATATAGATTTATTTAAGCGTCACGTTAGTTAACGTTGATTCCGCAGGTCTATTTTCAGCTTAAAGTAGACCCAAAACTAACTCTCGAACTTAATCTTGTTTGTAGTCCAAGATATGCTGTATCATTGTAGTTATTAAAACATCCGGGAATTACCCAGTGGCGGTGACAACGAGTATAAATACAACTACATTATCTAACTAAAAGAGGAGACATGTCATTTTTCTAACGCATTGCTAAGGGGAAGTCACACCCCTCTGAACGGCAACGTGACGGGCTAATAAAACATAGATTTGCTTTCCCGGATCTCTCCAAAAATCTAACCGATGCCTAAATACTCGGAAACCATCGTTCATAAATTACTGCCAAAATGAACTTAATATTGAATAAACAATGGACCGAAACCTTAATTTCGTCAATTTGTAATAAATTAATTCCTTTATCAAACATGGAACCAACACGTGCGCACCCGGATGGAAATTCTTCGGAAAGAAAGGTAATTCCCTGCCGTATAAATGAACTTTCATCTTAATAACCTTTTCTATTGTAAAATATAAATGTAAACATTTCTAGTTCTGAAATTTCTCTTAATGTAAAAATGTAATTACTTATTTCGTGATCGGTAGTGCTAAGCTGATTAACTGCCTAAATAATGATCTCTTTTCTTTGTTTTTATTATTTCTGTTTGTTGTATATTTAAACTGTTATCCTCACTTTCTAAACTCGATTGCTAGGTTCTCACTCTCCTTGTATTTTTATTTTAATGCGGCAATGTTTATTTAATATTATGCAAATTATATCAATTTTTAGTATGCTAATAACTCGATCTGGCGAATCAATCCTATTTATTTTTGCTATTCTGCCATTGCGGAATATTTAATCGTAAACGTAAGCATATTCATATTATAAAATTCGCCCGATCGAGAGATTTTCCTAAACTATGTTTTAATAATGAATATTATGTTTTCACTACTATTTAAAATAAATAATTTACTATTGCTCCACGCTATTGATTAACATGATGAAAATTGAGTAATACCTAACTTTAATTCAGATCCTTATGTCTAGATGATTCATTTTATAAATCACCCCACCATCTAACGATAATTTAAGTCACTTAGTTCTCGGGTGGGTTAATATGCGTTTAGCGAAGGAATTTTAATGTTTTAATATTTATCCTTAAGATATTGAATAAACTCTTTAAGTAAGTTGTATGCCCCGTTTGGGACTGCCTTTAGATCATTATTTCATTATGTTAGACTTAATTAGTATTTTAAGGCTGTATAAATCAGGGTAAATCAAACCTGACAGCTTTCGTAACGTGTCCCGGTGATAACATTCCTAATTCAGAAATGACGTCATGCGTTTTCTCGATAATGGAATACTTATATAAAGCACAATTCTCGACAGAGCGTGGAGGCCCCAGCTCTTACAGATTGTCTTGGGTTAGGTAAGCGATGCTATAGGTTAACATCCTACGAGTTGGAACCATAGTATCTTGCCAACCAATTTCCAATGCTATCGGTCACAAATGCGGATAAGATTAATTTTCTTTGCTCCCAAATAGATGAAGCTCATTGTCCACTCAGGCCTTATCACTAGGTTCACACGTTATTGTTCTTATCCTTTCATATGGTTCAGATGTCTACACGCCGTAATGATATAAGTTCCCTAAGTCATCCTAAAATTCTCGTTATAGTTTAAATTTAATTAACTTTAGTATATATACATTATCGCTTATTAGCACTACCCATCCTTTGTTCAATCGCTATTAATACATCATTAATTAACTATTGAGAAAATCTATAAATGTTGACTCGCACGATAATATCAAAATGATCATGTTTTTCCTATTTCTCTTCGCAGATAAGAAATAAATGAATCATCTCATAAGATTCCAAAATAATTGATTTATAATTAATGTACCTTCCATGAAATCCAAATGTAATCAATACTTGTCAGGTCATTTATGATTTAAAGTATAATCGTTATAAAAGCTCGCGTATGGTTATCAAATTGTGTTATATTCATTTTAATTTAAATGTAATCATATGTGAATAAAACAAACCTTCGTATTGTTATTAAGTTTGATCATATTCTGTGTAACTTAAAATCTTATAAGCATTCATTCTAAAAGCTATTGTCAGGGGTTAGTTTCCTTAACTTAGAAATATCATAGCGTGAGCAATATCAACTCATTAAATCACATTAGCATATTAAGCCGCAGATTTCAAATAATTAATTTATCATTATGTATATTTATTGGTGCATATCCATCAAACCTTGTTATGTTATCCGGTTTGATATTGAATGCCCAAGTGACCATAAGTGAAACCTGAATCGAGTGTTCAAAATATGTATGTTCTAATTCATTGTAAATCTCCATATCTAGTGATCCACATGATTAATCAATTATTATTAATATCACGTTTAATAAATTCACATTTAATAAGCTATTTTTTGGATATTTTTGTTGGTTTGTGTGTGCACGTCTATACTTACTTTGCGTTATCAATTAGTTAAGCTGTAGGTCTCTTGTATCTTCGTTGAACCTTCCTGGGCCGGAGTAAATTGAAAAGTAGTCTGCTATCATCAGAAATGTTGTTTGTAATGTGATAGACTTGGGAAGTGGGCAATAGGGCGGAGTTCATGAGTATCCCTGACCTGTGTATCTTGTATATGATTGAACTCTAGGTACTTTTGCTTAGGTCCTAATTCTTGTTAGACGAACATACAATTCTGACCGGTACAATATATTCTGTTATTCTGTCTAATTTTATAGTATATTTTGCTGGTTACTCAGTCATAGATGGGACAAAGTATTTTCTATGTTATTTAGGGCACAATATACCAAATAACTTTACCATTCACATCTATAAAAATGAGTGATAGAATGCATGACTCAATAATGTTTAATGATTAACTATAAGTGTTTTATAGAAGCATGGATAAACCAAATATACCTTGGATTTAAATGTTGTGAAACGTTTACTGAATGCTAGCAAACCAAAACGGAATAAAGTCATTAATTGTTCTTTGGATAATCTTACCAAATCGGATATTTTGTTTCGTATGACCAATAAGTGATTCCAATATGCACAAGAGCTGTATATGATATCCATTAAAAAATTCTAAGAACATTGGAAATTACTGCAGCTTTTGTCAAATTTTACTTCAGCCTGCAGGAGCAATGTTTGTATGTTTTTAATGTTGTCAATTCGTCGTGATTGATCATCGTGAACTATGCGTCTATTTCCGTTTAAACTTTCAAGTCTGAACAAACTAAAAAAAAAAAAACTTTTATTATAATGATTAAATGTTGATATGCATTTCTTTCTATTGCCTATAATAGATAGGTAGATTTTTATATGCTTAATGTAACTTATTATTATTATTTATTTATATGCCTAATCTCCACAAGAACGTCTCGGAGATCTTGGTATAAATTATACCAAATCGGTAATATTATTTTTTTTTTTGGGGGGGGGGGTATTATGTTAAAAGAAAAATGGATATCCTCGTGCTCATATTATTAGTTCAAATTAAATACTTTAATATTATGCAGTAGTTAATAATCATAGATAGACACATGGAGGTATTCATGCCAGTATACAGAATAGTTAAATTTACTTGATTGTAACGACTTTAAGTTGAAATTCAATATTTATAATTCTCATAAGCAATAGATTCGTTTAAATTTAATTATTGTTAATATGACATTTTAGTGTTTCAAATGATTTAAAAATCATTTTATATTGTAGACATTCGTTTATAGTTCGGTAAAATCCGTTTTTATGTAAATGTTTTTAAACAGTTTTTGATTTCCATACGTTGATCTTTAAAATTGCTTGATAATTGTATAACTTATTTCGGGTTGTGACCAAAATGGTATTTGGTTTCGATCCCAGGTTCATAATTCGGAGTAGTGGTTATCATGGGATTTTATTTTTTATTTTTTTATTTTTTTGTTTTGTTAATCTTACTTTGGCTGTCTGAATTTATATATATTTTTGTCATGACCAAAATGGTAGCATGGTTTCGAATCCGGTCATACATATTACCTTAGTTAGTGTTATGGTAGGATATAAATAAAAAAAGGGATGGTGATATATCAAAAAATATTTAAATACTGTTAAGTGTCAAAAACATTTGTGGTTTGACATAAGGTTTGAAGACAAGAATGGATGGTGGCTATAGGTATATGGCCATTGGAGATACTCAAAACTATAATGGAGGGAAGCAATAGCATATATGAATGTCTAACTAAGAATATACAGTTTCAAAAAGAAGAAAATAATGATTATAGTGTATATGAATGGGCATAGTAAAGAAATTGATGACGTGGATAACAAGAATGGACGGCTTTTGAATTTTGTTTTGTCAGAGAATAAATTTGAACATTAGAAATTTATCAAATATTTATGAGGGGTAATACACATGGTCTACAAGAGTGAATGAATAAAGTATGAAAAATTAAAATGTATGATAATGAAGTGAGAATGTAATCGTGATCATAATTTCTTTATAATAGAAATGTTTAGTAATGTGATGAAAAATACTAATAAAAGTAGAAAGGATAGTGAAAGATGTGGATGGAGAATGAATGATAAGAATAAGTTAGAAGAATATAAAATAAGAGTAGAAAAAAGTCATAGAAAAATTTGTTGGGAATGAATATAAGGACTGGTGTGATGAAGTAGAAAAAGTGGCAAGTAGAGCTTTAGGTGAGAATATTCAGAAGAATAAAAGTAACAGAAAATTGAGAATTAGTAAAAGTACAAAAGAGAGGACAAAAATATATAGAGATATAAATGTCTATTAAAAACAAAGAAAGTGAAAAAGATGATAGTATTAAATGAAAAAACTATTTAAAAACAAGAAGTTGGCTAAAATATATAATTATATAGAGAGAATAAAATTAAATAGTAAATTCTTAAAGGATATTAATAAAAGTGGAAGAGATAAGTAAAAAAAAAAGGAAATATATTAAAAAAAAGGATATAGGAGAGAGAGAAATAGTCTTACTAAATGATGAGGAAAAAGAGTGTAGCTCTAGAAAAGAACTAGAGACAATATTAAATAAGTATGTAATGGATATAAAAAGATGTTAGATGTGAAAAGAAAATGAAATGAGTGAGGATAGGAAGAAATTGAAAAGTGGAAAAGCAAGAAGTTTACATGGATGGCTGCAGAGATCGTGATGAATTTGTAAAATAGGGTAAAATTAAATCTATTATCATGTTTAATAAGATGACACTCAAGACAGAATTTCCAGATAACTGGAATAATACAAGAGTAATTCTATTATTTAAAGATAAGAGTAAGAATCGTAGAAAGTTAAACAATTATAGACATCAGTATTATATAAAATTTTTGCATATATGGTGACTGGAAGGGTGGAAAAATGGATGGAAGAAAATAATGTAGTGGGAAAAATGCAAGGAGGTTTTCGATCAGATAGGCATATAGGAGATTTGTAATCACACAACTTGCCAATATGAGTAGGAATACAAGTAAACAGTTATATATGGTCTTTATAGATATAGAAAAGGCATATGATAGAATAAATAAGTAAATGATTATGGGTAAGTCTAGTAAATTTGGGAATTAATGGAGTATTAGTGGATCTTATTAAGAGATCGTTCGAAAATAATTACTGTTCATATCAATTAGGAAATATAGAATCAGCTAGATGTTAAAAGTGGTGTGGGACTAAGACAAGAATGCCCTATGTCATCTATTTTGTTTTTGTCATATTTAAAAGAAATAGAGAGAGAGCAATAGAAAGAATAGAAAGAGTGATAGAGATATCCTTAATAGATGACAAGGTAGTGTATATATTATCAAGTCTTTTATCATATCTTCTTGTGCACAGAAAGAAAGAAAGATATGGAAATTATGCTGAAGACATGCACAAGGGTTGGTAAAGAGAAGGGGATTAAATTTAGTGAAGAAAAATCAAAAGTAATGATGATAACTACTGGGGAAAGAGAAGAGAAAGAATTTTTATTGGGGGGTATAAAGTTAAATGTGATGAATAGATATAAATTTTTGTGAATCATCTTAAGTAATCAGAGAAATTGCTTGGATGAATGGGAGAAAAAAAGATTAATGAAGCAAAGAAAAGAAAGGGATTAATAAAAAAATTAACTGTGTTTTCATATAATAAATATGAAGTAGCTAGAATTGTATGGAAGCGAGTGGCAGTAGCAGGGTTAACTTATGGTAATGATACATTAAGTGTTAGTAAGGTGCTAGATTATTTAGAAAAATTTATAAAGAAAAATAGGAAGACATGCATTAAATGTAGATGTGTCGATGGCAAAGGAGGCAATTCAAGAAGAAATGGGATGATCAATTATTTATATGAAAAATGCAAAAAGAAAAATGAAAATGTTCAGTAGATTGCAATTTATTGATAGTAAGAGAATAGCCAAAAATATTATTTAATTTGGTTATGAGTAAAGGACAGGCAACAAGATAGGTGAGAAAGGTAATATGGTGTGCAGAAGATTTGGATAAAGACTTTATGTCAGTATACTTATATAAAAGATAGGATGATTGTGTTAGAATAATCATTGAGTATTATAATGGCAAAGAATGGGATAAAAGAACAAATGCATTAATAAAAAATAGGGAGTTGGAGAGGAGAGTAAAAAGAGTTTAAATATAGTTAGAAGTAAACAGAATATTGGGTATGAGTTAATTTATAATAGCAAAGAAAGTAGTTTACTGTTTAAAGCTCGAACAAGATCATTAGCAAGAAGGAAATATACACATAAATGGAAAAATGTAGGTGATTTATTCTGCAAGTTATGTAAGGAAAGCATGAAAAATATTAAGCATCTGCTAATTGAATATAAATGCTTACAAGCAGAAAGAGTGATATAAATAATGAAGTTATCAGAGAATAAATATAAGCAAAGTGATTATAAATAAAGTGGATTCTTGTTTTTTATGCTGGGTTTAGAAAAAGATAAGGGAGATCTAGATATAAAGGCCATAGAGTGGATAAAAATGATGTTGTGGAAATAGGATAGAGCAGAATAGAGAAGAATTTGGGAAAAATTTAGGGTGGGGAATGGAAAGGGAAGATAATGTGGCTAACAGGTTTCTTTGGGCATAGTGGCTGAGATATTCCTGACTCCAATAAAGCAGAAGCCATAGAGCATCGCATCGAATATAAAATTAAAAATTTTAATATTGTATTTTTTTAAAAATCGTTTGTAAACTTTAAAAAAATTTACTATCATCAGGAATACATATGTAGGCAAAGTTTCAACTAGACTAGAAATTGGGAAGTGGATTAAAATTGAGTCACAAGATTTACCTGTCAGACTGATGAAAAACACTGTAAATAATAATATAAACAGTAATTAATTTATAAAAGTAATTTTTTATGATTTAAAAATCTGAAATACTAAGTTGTAAAATCTTTTACAAAAGTGGCTTGATTAAGAAAAATTTATTTTTAAAAGGTATTGCATAAGGTTTGTAACTTGATCAGGTAAGATCTATTTTTAAAAGGTATTTGCATAAGTTTCGTAAGTTGATCAGGTAAGATCTATTTTTAAAAGGTATTAGCATAAACTTTGTAACTTGACCAGGTACGATCTATTTTTAAAAGGTATTTGCATAAGCTTTATAACTTAATCAGGTAAGATCTATTTTTAAAAGGTATTTGCATAAGCTTAGTAACTTGATCAGGTAAGATCTATTTTTAAAAGGTATTTTCATAAACTTCGTAACTTGACCAGGTAAGATCTATTTTTAAAAGGTATTTGCATAAACTTTATAACTTGATCACGTAAGATTTATTTTTAAAAGGTATTTGCATAAGCTTAGTAACTTAATCAGATAAGATCTATTTTTAAAAGGTATTTGCATAAACTTCGTAACTTGACCAGGTAAGATCTATTTTTAAAAGGTATTTGCATAAGCTTTGTAACTTCTCTGGCATAAAGCAAAGTCAATGGATATCAAATCCTGCCATCGATTTAAAGTACTAAGATTACATTTTAAAAGAATCAGAATATAAAAATTTGGTAACAAAAGACTTATGAAAAAGATTATGGCTGTAGTGTACACATAAGAATCGATGCTAAAAATAAACCAAAAAATTCACATGAATCCTAAAGTTAAATACTTCTTCAAGGAAATTTGTTTTTAAAAAGTATACAGCTACATCCCAATAAAGTTGTAAATTTATTCAGAATTAAAATCATCTTGTATTGATTTTCCCTTCGTTTGTATTTGCAATTCAAATTCACAAACGTTTGTTCGGTAAAGAAGTGTTTTTTTTTTTTTTCATAACTTAATGCTAAATGTACCTTCGGTGAAGTTCATAATAATCATAGCTCTTAACATTAGGTTATAAAAAGGAAAGAAGTCATTTTTTTCCATGTGTCAAAACTTGATCGGGAATCGAACCCGGGCCAGCTGCTTGGAAGGCAGCTATGCTAACCACAAGACCACCAACGCGTAGGCAGATGAACAAATGTTTGCGAGTTTGAATTTTTTTTTGTCTAAAAAAAGTATTTCAGAATATGAATTAAGATAGTTCTGGTTTCTAGATATTAGTATAAAATATATTGACTTTGTCAAGCGTTGTTAGCCGAGAGGTCATTGCAGCCGCCTTGCAAGAAAGTAGTTGGTTGCAGACGGTTGTGGGTTTGCCTCCCTGCCGATGCTATGACATATAAAAAAAAATATATTGACTTTATGAATACAAGCATTTCTGGTCTGACTTCAATTTCTATTTTTACTTTTGTTTATGGAAACTGTTTAAAACTATTAAAAATCCCAAAACAAGGTGCAAATCCATCAAGAAAAATCTATAAAAAATTTCGTAAAATAACTGAAGCATTACATAAAATATTATTGATGATTCTGATATGTCAACAACCAATAATAACATTTATTTAAACATTTTTTCACCAATTCTTTTCCACATGCATTGATAAGCCAACTTTTAGCTATTCGATCTAGTAAAAATACACATTAAATTCTCTTTAACTTTTCATTATTCAAACCCCTACAGTTTTATATATATATTTTAAAATAAAGTTATTGTACTTATAATACTAAAGCATCCCAGTAGAAAGACCTTATTAAGGCTTTTCAAAGACAATTTTTTCCTAATGAATATTCATTTGATAGAAAAAAAGTCATTCACTTTAGGTGAAATGATGCGGATTAGTATCTGATTAGGTATGAAAGGTAAAACATTAGTTTAAAAACATATATATTTAATAATAAAATGAATCAATTTAGGTTATTTTCTGTTTTTAAGAATGAGTATATTTTATAGAACCACAATCAGCTTTTTAAAAAGTATATATATAATATTTTATTTTTAAACATTAAAAGCGTAAAGCTAAACTAGTCAATAAATAATCAAAATTATCCCAAATTCACAACTCAACCAGACTATCCAAGAAAATAAACTCTAAAACACTACCAATGGTTTCACTGCTACAAGCAGACTTCTCAAGTGTAAAGAACTACAAAATAACAGCATATTTAAACTAAACGCTACCCACAATTCCATTTACCTCCCATCCAACTTTAATATTAAAAGAACTTTTAAATAAGTTAACTGCTTCAGAATCATAAATTTTTAACAATAAAGATTATTTAAATCGTCTTAGTTCTGCCTTATATAGCCATATAAAAGATAAAACCACATTATTAATTTTGATGAAGCTAAAATTCTTTGAAAGAAATGAAATAAAAAGAATTAAAGAATCTTTATTAAAAATTTATGATTCTGAAGCAATTAACTTATTTAAAAGTTCTTTTAATATTAAGGTTGGATGGGAGATAAATGAAATTGTAAGTAATGTTTAGTTTAAATATATTATTTTGTAGTTTTTTACGCTTGAGAAGTCTGCTTGTAGCAGTGAAACCATTGATAGTGTTTTAAAGTTTATCTTCTTAGCTAGTCTGGCTGAATTGTAAATTTGGTGTAATTTTGAATATTTTATTGTATAATTAGTTATCCATAAATTCCAAAAAAGGAATTAAGAACAATTTTGTGTTATAAACAACCCTAGCTAAATTTACAGTAATGACTGACTTAATGGATTTGATTTATTCTTATTATTCTATTTCTATAGAATTTGACTGACTTATATAGAGATATTCTAGTTTATATTCTTATCATCATCATCATCATGTTCAATCATCATCGATCCACACAGGATAAAGGTCTTTTCTACTTTAATTCAGTTTTACCTATTCTTAGCATTTTTCTCCACAACACAATAGCAAGTTTTCTTATCTCATCCATCCATCTCACATGTGGTCTCTTTCTAGGTCATTTAAAAACTCTTGAGATTAAATTTAAGACTTCACTTGTCCAGTCATTATCATTTGTTCTAGCAATATATTCATTCCAACCCAGTTTTTTAATTCTTTCAATAATTTCAATAGTACTTGTTTCCTCTTTGAATCATATATTTCATTTTCAATCTCTTTTTGCCATTCTTAACATCCGTCTCTTCATACTTTGTTGCACAATCTGAAGTCTCTGATTTGTTCTTTTGTTAAGTGACTTAGGAAGATTTCACAAACTGTATGAAGAATTACCTAATATTAAATAGAATATTGTTGTATTTTGTGAAGTTAAAAGAAAAGACGAATAAATAATTCAGTTAAAAAGTGGACATGTACTTTGTTACAAAGGCACAAATATTCTTAATGTATAAATCATTTTAATAAACATAGCAATGCTTAATACTAAACAGCCATTTTTATTAAGAAATAAATAACACAAAAAAACTACCCATTTACCACAAATATATTATGGTTACTACATATCTGACATTTGGATCTACTACTAGAATATTTTGCTCTCTAGAAAAGGCCAACTATTTGCACACTTTCATCTATGCATTCCAAAAATATGGCTCACTTCTATTGTTAAGGACAAATATTTTTTAGAAAAAATAAAAAGGAAAAATTAATTATCTTTTGTTAACAAAATATGTATTTCTGTAAAACTGTGTCCTTCAAATATCAGTTTTATGTCTTTTGCTGACCTTTGCACTCTAGGCAACTGCCTAAGTTGCCTAATGGTACTATCATCTCTGTTATCTATACTGTCATGTATTATAGTACATGAATTACAAGAATATGGGGAAATGATTCATTTGTCTATCTATTCATAATTTAATTCTACAAAACTGAATGACATTGTATTATCTAGTTATATAAAAATGCACATATATATTTAATTTTATATTGTACAGTATATAAGGAAATCGTGGCTTGGTGGTACAAAAGTCTTAACTTACAAATTTATGGGGTATCTTATTTAGATTTGTTTGACGATTAATGAAGGCCATCTTAAATGGTATGTTTTATGTAAGTATTATGAAAAATAACAGTGAAAGTGTTAAATTACGGTGTGATCTCAATTCAAAAAGTGAGGAACAAATTTCAATACTTGTCAATAACTGTTGGACTGAAATTTATGTATAAAATCTTTTTAACTACAAGCTACCTTTATTTTATGTGTACCCTGTAGATAAAGCTTTTAAATTACTAAGACCATATAATTGAAATAATTGTACACTTATTTTTTAGCTACTGTTTTTATTATCAGAATCAGAATATTATATTGCTTAACACTAATTATTATTTGGAAGATATTTAAAAAAACATTAAATTCTTAAGTTCAAAGAAAAAACAGATACACAGTGATATTCTGAAGGTCTGTGATGATGGTGTTAAAGTTGTATTTTTGTATTGGACTATTTCCATCATCTAATATGTGTGTTGAATGTATAATTTAATTTTATTTAAATATTCCAAATACATTCAACTGTTAGTAATATCACAGCAAACAGGTTATTATATGCACCAACTGTTAGTAATATCACAGCAAACAGATTAGTATATGCACCAGCTGTTAGTAATTTCACAGCAAACAGGTTAATATATGCACTAACTGTTAGTAATATCACAGCAAACATATTAGTAATTAACCTGTTTGCTGTGATATTACTAATAGTTGAATGTATTTGGAATATTTAAATAAAATTAAATTGTTCTGAAGACATTCGACACCCATATTAGATGATGGAAATAGTCCAATATAAAAATATAATGCAGTGATATTGATTATATATTCTTTACACAATGTTAATGCCAAATAATTTTCCAGAATTAAGATATTTTTTTTAAAAAATCATAAACTTTTTTTCTGTTTTTTTTTTTAATATTATTTACATATTAATTTTAAAACAAAAATTCTTGCTCTGTGTATATTTTTCCATTTCTTTATAAACAACTATCAGTGCCGATTTAGTATGCACTCTCCACCATTTTGGACACCAGGGAAACCCCAAAAATACCACCCATATAAAAAATAGGACTTTCATAGAAATAAGTATAATCATATATCAAGTAATTCTCTAAATCAAATATAAAACAAATTAATAATTAGGAAATGACCAAACAACTTAGCACAATGATGTGATCAAAAAAAATATCAAATATCAAAAATATTAGTAATTATGAACTAATCAAAAAAATAATATAATAAAAAATTAAAAAGATACTGTAGTGTTTTACTTATAAAATATGGCATATTAAAAATAATATTTAGTAAATACTCGATATTAGAAAATGACCAAAAAACAGCATGATCGTGTATCCACATTATTGAAAATAACAAATATTAATATATATATTGTACCGGTATAAATACACCACGCTTACTCATACACAGTACCCGAGTTCAAACCCAGCCCACGTTTAAGAATAAATTCCAAAACGCCAACTGAATTCAAACCCAAACCCCGGTATGACTAACCGATGATGACTTTATAACAGCACGGGGTTATCCCTTTTCTAGCTCAGCTCAGAACATAGACTAAATTCTTACAGTTAATGATATATAGATTTATGAGACTCTAAATACTGGGGCGGTCATTCATGAAACGTATATATTTAAGTTGCCAATACAGACATTAAGTGGCTAAATAGACTTAGAGAGTAATAAGGTGGAGGACACAAAATTTAGATTAATAAAATGTTTAATGAGCAAAATAGAAAGCATATAAATATAATGTTGAATAAGACAAATAGAAAGCATATAAATATAATGTTAAATAACAAATAGAAAGCATATAAATATAGTGTTAAACAGTACGGTAAGACTTCTATAAATCCTCTTGTATTTGGCTACTAGTCTTTAGTGAACATTTTATTTAGTGAACAAACGCATGCCAATAGCTGTGTAATTAACTGATTGACAGGTGGTTAAGAGCATCAGAGTATTTGAGCATTGAAAAATATTTATCTAAAGATTTTATTACTTATTTTATTTGAATAAGCTCGAGCCGTTACGTAGACGAACAGATGGAGGTGGTTTTATATAAATAAGGCATAGAAGATAGATGTACGGGTGGTTGCCTGGATTCAAGAGCCCTACAGTAATCAATTGCGGTGCATTAACGGAATACCGGGCGGCTTGTACTTTGACAAGGCTTAATGCCCCCAAGTAGCTCCGGGACATGACAACCAGCCGGGGTCATTTCGAACCCCGGTGATCCAAGAGATTACCGGGAAAGAAAACTGCTTTCATTCCCCAATGGTAGAATGGTGAGACGCTAACTTCAGCGAAGGGAAGGCATTGCCACAGACATTACGGACGAGAACTTGAAGTGGATTTTTTTTAAGAGAAATTATACAAAACCTGGAAACTAGTTGTCTGTTCCTACGCCACAGGCTGAGATCCTTATCCCAATAAACATAGCGGACTTAAACTGACGGTGAAAACACTAATTAGTTAATTTTACTCTGAAACTCCTGACCCTTCAGGTTAACAGGCGGTAGCGATAGTATCAAATTATACAGTGAATTATTTCTCATCTTAGACATGACATTAATATAACACTTTGAAACTATTATATATATTTAAAATTGAAACTTCGATTGCAATTATAGGACAAATTAACATAGAATAATAAAGCGATTTTAACATTTATCAACTCGGGATGTGAAAGAATATTTAATTCAGAAAATGAAATTACTTTTAAGATAACTTGATCATTATTGTATACTAGTTTACACAGAGTTGGGAAATGTTACTATTGGCATCGTTTGTTTATGGAATAAGCAACATAAAAAAAATATAAATGCATTCATTTAAATTATTATTATGATTAATTACAAATGTTATAAATTATTTCTAAAGACTAGAGCGGAGGATTTAAAAGAAAAGAAAATTTACTGACAGGTTAAACAATAGCATTATAAATGACATAAAACTTACATATGATTTACTTGATGGATAACATTAAGCTCAGAGAAAGTTAAAGTTCGTGTAACACAGTTACTCTTCTTTCTTCATCCAGATTGGCTTGTGACGAACGTAGGCGCGCATTTTGAAAGTTACTTGCAAGGCATAGTTAATTTTGAGATTGGAAGCTGGAAATTGTGAGGTATATGAAACATGATCAGTCAGCGGCACGAAGATCCAAATTGGCGGGGCAGAGACCA